>CAUYLG010058235.1:0-28198 GCA_963573385.1 Cacajao melanocephalus
AGTCTGAAAGGGCCCCAATGGTTCTTCTCTCAAGAAGCCATCTTTCCTCTCCTGCCCATTCTAGATCACAGGGGTGATGCTGCAGCCTGCCTTGTTCTTTCATCCTAGTTCCCTCTTGAGTCCACCTCCTTCCTGCTTAGGCTGGGAGCAGAGGAGGATGCCATCTGCTGGCTGTCCCCTGTCTGCCTCAGGCTTCTAGTCCTGCCTCTTCATTCTTGGAGACAGTGGAGCGCCTGAGGCAGTCCTCCCCTCCAAGTCCTCATATCTGTCCCCACAGCCAACCAACTGCCCCATCCTTGCTCTTCTTCTGACTCCTTCCTCACTATTCTAGTGGCCAGGGCTGACACCCTTGCTCTTTTCTGCATCTGGTTCCCCTCCTGGAACTCAGAGCTGCCCCCTTATAGGTGTCCCTCTCTCTCCTCTGGCTCCAGCCCCTGTCCCTGTTCCCCCTTCCCCTCTATGAGTTCTCTCACAGCTTGGGGAAGCCACTTCTCTTGCCTTCCATCCCTGCTTTGCTGTCATCCTCACTCTGCTTCCCATGACAGCCCCGTTCCTGGAATGTCATTGATACTTGCTGTCTCCACACCTGGCTTCCTGTTTTTCTCTGTGGGTATTTTTGAACCTGCTGTTCCTTCTGCCCTATAAGTCCTTACATGCATCCTCACTTGGTGAGCACCTTCTCATGTTTTAATTCTCACCTCAGACATCGCCTCCTCTGAAAAGCTCTCCATGACTGCCAGCCTGGGTTAGGCCCGCTCTTCTGTTCACTCTTAGCCTCCTGTTCCTGGCTGTGCCATGATGCTGGTAATAACACTAGTAACATGAAGAGACCACTGAGCACTGTTGAACTGGGCATAGTGTAGTGTTGTTGCTGTTAGCATTAACCTAATACTATAGCAAGGTTCTCATCCTCAAGAGAACTCAGAGAGATTTTCATCCCGATTCCCTACATGAGGACATTGAAGCACAGAGAGGTTAAGTAACTTGCCCAGGGTCACACAGTTGATAAGTGGCGGGACTCTAGTATTTGACCCCAACCATGTTCCCCCTAGATCCTGCACTGTTTACCTCAGTGCTGCAGCTCAGTAGTTCTCACTGGGGGCATCAGTGAGAACTACTTGGGGGTCTTGTGAAAACAAAGACCACTGCCCCCACTCTCAGAGTTTCTGGCTTCAGAGGTCTAGGGTACGGTCTGGAATTTGGCATTCCTAATGAGCTTGCAGGTGATGCTGATGCTGCTGGTCCGTGGACCACTTTGCAAAACACTGTTACAGCCTGCTAATAACTTTGTCTATTGGAATCCTCTCTTTACTTGTCTCTCTCCCAGCTGAGATGGCAGTTCCTCTGGGGCAGGAGCTTTTTTTTTTTAAATTTTATTTTTAAATTTTTTTTTTTTTTTTTTTTTTGCAGGGCCTCACTCTGTTGTGCAGGCTGGAGTGCAGTGGTGTGGTGCAATCATGGCTCACTGCAGCCTCAACTTCCCGGGCTCAGGTGATTCTCCCACCTCAGGCTACCAAGTAGCTGGGACTACAGATGCACGCCACCAGGCCTGGCTACTTTTTTGTACTTTTATTCTAGAGATGGAGTTTTTTTATTTTTATTTTTTGTTGTCAGAGATGGAGTTCTGCCATGTTGGGCAGGCTGGTCTCGAACCTCTAAGCCCAAGTGATCCATCTGCCTTGGCCTCCCAAAATGCTGGGATTACAGGCGTGAACCTCTGCACCTGGCCAGGAGCTTATCTTCAGTCCATGTTCCCAACACCTAGCAAAATAGTTCTGCCAGGTGGTGGGCCATCAATAAACGTTTAGTTGAATGAATGAGAAAATGTTTCTGGCCCTTTGTTTAAGTGTATTTTTTTCCCCAAAGTTTCTGTGTATTTCAAGAAGAATTCTCAGATTTTTATCAGTCATATGCTTGATTGGCACATAGGGGATATGTACTCAATGGTTTTGTAAGGTTAGTTGTTGACTGCATGATTTAAAAATATTTGAAGCCAAAAGTCACATCTGTTACATTTGGCACAATGTTCTTTCTAGAATGGCATACTCACTGTCTATATATAATATAGACTTCATATTTGTACATATATGAACTTATATGATACATACGAACATTATAAAGTGAGCCTTTGGCCTTTTAGAAGATTTGAGTGTTTTTTTCCTAAAATAGCACCTTCCTTGATGTGCAGTGTCTTCATCGTCAATGTGCTGGTGTAAAGGCATTGTGGCACATTCATTTGTCAGCATTAGAGCTTCCTCAGTGCCTATATAGGGTAGAGCAGCAGAGGAGATCTTGGGGCTCCTGATCTCAGCCTGTTGGCTCTGTGTCACCTACATCCAGGCCTCTAATAGGAGAATTTCTGATGGCTTGAGAACTTTTGTTGTGTCTAGCAGTTAACATTTGACTTAATGGCATTTTCACATATGTTATTTTTCTTTTGAAATATGAACTACTATTTTTAAAATATAATAGAATTTAGAAGATCTTATTGAAAATACAACTATGTAGGTTGACCATCTTTGTGGAGCTGTTTCAGAAATGCAACGTTCTTGGGAGAAACCACCTTTGATAAAATGTGTGTTACAAAACATTTTTACAACTTTGATAAACCTCTAGCTCCTAAAGATACCAATCAGTTAGAACTGATAGAAAACTAGTAACTCTGCCATTATTAAGGCTTTTCTCTACTTACTTTAATAGCAGACAGGGGACTAAAATTCTCTTGGAAGAATGCTGAACTTTAGATCTGACAGATTACAACACTGAGTATTTTTATGTTACTAATTATCATGTATAAAATGTGGAGTTGAGGAAAAATCATATAATCAAAGTACAGCATTTATCCTTAACAATGGAAAATGATGTTGCAAGGAAAATACATAGGAATGTTTTTTTTTTAACCAACTTTTTAAACCTCATTTTTAGTTACAGTTGATTTATACTGGGTTGGTGTCATTTTTGAGGTAGTCTAGATTTACACAAAAAAGTTTTGATTGTATGTCTCATGGAGAAATTGAACTCTAGGAACCAAAGAAAAGAGCTTTACTCATTCTATTCTCTTACCCTGGATAGGTACATTCTCAGGAAATCTATGCCTGGGCCAGCCCTGCAGGAACATCTTTTGGGTCAGCAGCATGTTCTGGACACCGAGAGGAAGACTGCAGGGAGAGTTCATCATATCCCAGAATTGTCTTCACACATACATTACAGCAGTATGTTGCACAAGATGGCTCATTTCCTTGTTTCAGTATGCCATGTAACTGTATCAGTGGAGGTGCTGAAAGTACCCATGTTGTCATCTCATCTGCCCACATTACTACAGCAGTACCTATGGCAGGTCTGCCACCAGGAGAACCCAGTCTGGCAAATAACCCTGGTGTGGTGAATTACTCTGCTCTTCTGGTAAATGAAAATGTGGGCCTAGGTAGAGCCTCACCATGTTTCTGCATCCATCCTAATTTGGGTGAGTTTGAAATGACACATATTACAGATAGCATTGTTTAATCTAGATTTTAAAATCCTTCATGCAAACTAGTGTTAGTTATTTTTTAAATTAAAAGTTTTATCTTGAAACTATTATAGATTCACATGTAGTTGTAAGAAATAATCCGGAAAGATACCCTTTCCCCTATTTTCCCCAGTGGTAACATCTCTTAAGACAGTAGTTGTATTTATTTGTGTGTCTGTGACTTTAGCATTTTTTAAAAACAATTTTATCACATGTAAAGGTTTGTATGTTCCTATCATAGTCAAGATACAGAACGGTTCCATCACCAGAAGGTTTGCTTGTATTGCCCTTCTATAACCAAACCCATCTTCCTTTTCCTTCACCCACTTACCTATTTCTAACCCTTGGCAAGTGTGATCTCTTCTCCATCTCTATAATTTTGTCACTTCAATATTGTTATATAATTGGATGCATATAGTATGTAACCATTTGGTACTCACTTTTCTTTACTCGACATAATTGCCTGGAGATTCAACCAAGTTGTGTGTTTCAGTAGTTCCTTTATTGGCGAGTACTATTCCATGGTATAGGGGTACCATGGTTTAACCATTCATCTACTGAAGGAAATTATTTTCCCAGTTTGTGACTATTAGGAGTAAGCTGCTATGAAAATTCATATACAAGTTTTTGTGTAAATGGGAGTTTTCATTTCTCTGACATTACCCAAGAGTACAACTGCTGGTTATATGTTAATTGCATGTTTAGTTTTTTTTTTTAAACAAATCTTTATTGAGATATTAATGTCTTGGTCTGTTTGTGTTGCTATAACAAAATACCATAGATTGGGTGATTGAAAAAGAACAGAAATTTATTTTCTCACAGTTCTGGAGGCTGGGAAGTTCAAGGGCAAGGTACCAGCAGGTTTGTCTGTCTGGTGAGGGCTGCATCCTCTACAAGAGAGGAACACTGTGTCCTCACATGGCAGGAGGTAGAAGGGCAAGATTTCAAAATGCTGTGTGAAGCCTCTTTTATAAAGGCCTTCATTCCATTCATGGGGGAGGAGCCCTCATAGTTTAATCATCTCTTAAAGGCTTCATTTGTTAATACGATCACATTGGCAACACCTGAATTTTGGAGAGGCTACATTCAAACCTAGCAATTGATAAGTTGAAAACTGCACATATTTAATATACCCAGTGTGATGAGTTTGGATATATGCATGTTTAGTTTTATGAGAAACTGCCTAACGATTTTCCAGGGGGAGCTGTACCATCTGACGTTCCTGCCAGCTATATATGGGTGATCTAGTTTATCTGAATGCATATTTCTGTTCTTTCTTTTGTTCTTTCTTCCTAATGCTCCAAGATACCTTCTTTCATCATTTTCTTTTTTTGATTGAAGATTTTCCTTTAACCTTTCTTTAAGGGTAAGTCTACTGGGGACAAATTCTTTTTGTTTTCCCTTGTGTGTGAATGTCTGTTTCTCTTTCTTTCTTGAAGGATGATTTTGCTTGGTGTAGAATTTGTGGGTAAAGTTCTTGTGTTACAGCTCTTGAAAACTTTTTATTATAGAAATGCCGGGAAGATCAGCAACCAGCAATAAAAACAGCACTGAGACAGTGAATTACCCAACTTTAATGGGAAATTACAGTGGCCAAAATACTGTCTCTTCATCTGTCTTCATTCCTCCCTATACTGCTGGGTGTGGTGGCTCACACCTGTAATCCCAGCACTTTGGGAGGCTGAGGCGGGTGGATCACCTGACGTCAGGAGTTTGAGACCAGCCTGACCAACATGGTGAAACCTCATCTCTACTAAAAATACAAAAAATTAGCCAGGCATGGTGGCAGGCGTCTATAATCCCACCTACTTGGGAGTCTGAGGCAGGAGAATCACTTGAGCCTGGGAGGATGCAGTGAGCTGAGATTGCACCACTTAACTCCAGCCCAGGCTGGGGCCACAAGAGCGAAACTCCGTCTTAAAAAAAAAAAAAAAAAAAGGAAAGAAACGATACATATTACAAATAGTGCTGTTTGATCTTCTTGATTCACCAGTATTTTTAATGTTAGCTAGTGTGACTCTTTCCAAACTAAACTTTTTAGTTTGAGATAATTTTAGATTCACACACAGTTGTAAGAAATAATGCAGAGAGATCCTGTTTATGCTTTAGCCATTTTCCCCAAATGATAACATCTTTAAAACTATAGTAAATGATCACATCCAAGATATTGACATTGATATACTCCACAGATCTTACTGAGATGTCCCCAGGTTTACTTGTAATTAATTTGTGTGTGTATTTAGTTCTTTGCAGTTTTATCACAAGTAGTTCTAATGTCTACCACCAGTGAAGACGCAGAATGTTTCTGTCACTGCAAGGATGCCTCATCTTGCCCTTTGATAATCACATTCACTTTCCTCATGTCACCCTTTGCTTCCAACCTGCCCCCTCCCTAACAGCTGGTAACTACTGATCTGTTCTCTGTTTATAATTTTGTCACTTCAAGAATGTTGTATTAAGAGAATGTTATAGTATGTAATTGGATGACAACTGGGGTATTTTCTATTTTTGGCCAATACAGGTAAAGCTCTATGAACATTCATGTACTGGTTTTTGTGTAAACATAAGTTTTCATGCAGTTTTGGTTCATATGGTACTCTATGTTTAGTTTTATAAGAAAATGCCAAAAATTTTTTTCAGAGGGGCTGTATCATTTTATCTCCTCACCAGTAACATCTGAGTGATCCAGTTTCTCTGCATGCATTCTGCTCTTTCTGGTCTTTCTTTCTTCCTGATGCCCAAAGATCCATTTTTTTATCACATCCTTTCTACATAAATATTTTCTTTTATCCTTTCTTTAAGGGCAAGTCTGTGAGGGATAAGTAATCCTAATTTTCCTTCATATGAGAATGTCCTTATTGCCTGTTCATTACTTGTATTAGTTCCTTTTCACGCTGCTGATAAAGACATACCCAAAACTGAGAACAAAAAGAGGTTTGATTGGACTTACAGTTCCACATGGCTGGGGAGGCCTCAGAATCATGGCAGGAGGTGAAAGGCCCTTCTTACATGGTGGCAGCAAGAGAAAATGAGGAAAAAGCAAAAGTGGAAACCCCTGATAAACTCACCAGATCTCATGAGACTTACTATCATGAGAATAGCATGGGAAAAACTGGCCCCCATGATTCAATTACCTCTCCCTGGGTCCCTTCCACAACATGTGGGCATTCTGGGAGATACAATTCAAGTTGAGATTTGGGTGGGGACACAGCCAAACCATATCATTACTCAAAGAGAATTTCACTATGTGTAAATTCATGGTTGAGAGTTCTTAAGCACTTGAAAAATGTTCTTTCTGTAGATATGCCAAGAATTGCAGAAACCGGGCTGGAAAACAACCCTGAGACAACCAATTACCCAACTTGTTTGGGAAATGGTAGTGGCCCATGTTCTTCCTCTTCATTTGTCTGCCTCCCATCTAATTGTGGTGAGTTTCAGATGCTGCATTACAAGTGAAACCATCAAATCTGGATAGATCAACATCCTTAATGCAAGCTAGTTGTAGCTCATTTTAAAAATTAAACTTTAAAAAAAAATTTAGTTTTTTGAGATTGAGTCTCACTCTGTCACCCAGGCTGGAGTGGACTTGGCTCATTGCAATCTCCACCTCCTGGGTTCAAGAGATTCTCCTGCCTCAGCCTCCTGAGTAGCTGGGACTATAGGGCATGCCGCCATGCCCAGCTAATTTTTGTATTTTTAGTAGAGACAGGGTTTCACCATGTTGGCCAGGCTGGTCTCAAACTCCTGACCTTAGGTGGTCCTCCTGCCTTAGCCTCCCAAAGTGCTGGGATCACAGGCATGAGCCACTGTGCCTAGCCATTTTTATTTTGAAATAATTTTAGATTCATATGTATTTGTGAGAAATAATAGAAATGATCCTCTTTATGCTTTACCCTTTTCTCCCAACAATACCATCTTATAAAACTGTAGTAAATTAACACAGCCAGGATATTGACGTTGATACACAGATGCAATTGAGATATCTCCAGTTTTACTTATTATAATCTGTGTATGTATCTCTATTTCTTTCTGTGCAAATTTCTTTCATGAATAGGTTTGATTCTCACCACCACAGTCAAGACATAGAACATTTCCATCACCACGAGTCTGCCTCATCTTTGATAATCACCCCCACCTCTCTCAGGTCACCCTTTCCTTCCGCACTGAGTGTTCCCTAACCCCTGGCAAACCCTAGCCTCTATAATTTTGTCACTTTAAGAGTGTTATATAAAGGGAATCTTATGGCATGTAATTTTTTTTCAGTCAGCATGATTCCCTAAAGACTTATACAGGGCATTGTGTGTATCAGTTGTTCCTCTTTTTTTTCTGATAGTCTTCCATGGTTTGGACATACAATAGTTGTTTTTAACCATTTACCAATTGAAGGACATTATTTCCTCCTACCCCACTCTTAGGAGTAAACTGCTCTGAACATTCCTGTACTGGTTTTTGGATAAACATAAATTTTCATTTCTCTGTCAAGAATGTCAAGAGCACAGTGGCTGGGTCTTATGGTACTAGCATGTTTAATTTTACAAGAAACTGCCAAACATTTTTCCAGAAAGGCTTTACATGTATGGGTGGTTAAGTTTCTCCATGTTTATATTTTTGATCTTTCTTTTCTTTTCTTTTTTGAGACAGAGTCTCACTCTGTCATCCAGGCTGGAGTGCAGTGGTGTGATCTCGGCTCACTGCAACCTCCACCTCCCAGGTTCAAGCAATTCTTCTGCCTCAGCCTCCCAAGTGGCTGGGATTACAGGTGCCCACCAGCACACCTGGTGAATTTTTGTATTTTTAGTAGAAACACAGTTTCGCCACATTGGCTAGGTTGGTCTTGAAATCCTGACCTCAAGTGATCCACCCACCTTGGCCTCCCAAAGTGCTGGGATTACAGGCTCGAGCCACTGTTCCTGGCCTATATTTCTGATCTTTCTATCAAGTCTTTCTTCCTTCCTAATCTTCCTGATGCTCCAGGATTCCTTCTTTTATCATATTGTTTCTGTTTAAAGACTTCCTTCCTTCCTTCCCTTCCTTCCCTTCCTTCCCTTCTTCTCACTCTGTCATCCAGGCTGGAGTGCAGTTGTGCGATCGTGGCTCACTGCAGCCTCCACCTCGTGGGCTCAGGTGACCCTCCCTCAGCCTCCCAACTCAGCTGGGACTACAGGTACTTGCTACCACTCCTGGCTAATTTTTAATTTTTTTTTGTAGAGATGGGGTCTCATATTGTCCATGCTGGTCTCGAACTTCCGGGCTCAGGGAATCCACCTGCCTCTGCCTCCCTAAGTATTGGGATTGTTGGCATGAGCCACTGCACCAGGCCTGAAGATTTTCCTTTAACCTTTAATATGGGTAAGTCAGCTAGGGACAGATTCTTTTAGTTTTCTTTTGTTTGAGAAATGTCTTTACTTTACCTTTTTTTCCAGAGGATAGTTTTGCCTCATGTAAAATTTATGACTGAGCATTCTTTTCTTTCAGTAGTTGAGAAAATTATACTTATTGACATGCTGGGAACAATAGGAACCAATGTGGAAAATAACTCTCAGACAGTGTATTATCCAGCTTTATTGGGAAATATGAGTGCCCCAAATCTGGCCTCTTCAAATCTTCCTGTCACTCCTAATTTTGGTGATTTTGAAATGATACGCATCACAAGCAGCCCTCTCATCTGGATTCATCAACATTCTTAATATTAATTCTTAGTGATAGGTTTTTCCAAATTAAACTTTTCATATTGAGATAGTTCAGAATCACACACAGGTATAAGAAATCCTGACTACCCTTCCCCTAACTTCCCCCAATAGTTATATTTAACAAAAATACAACAAAAATATTACAACCAGGATAGTCACATTAATACAAGCCACAGATCTTATAGAGATGTCCTATTTTACTTGTATTTATTTGTGTGTATGCGTGTGTATTTAGTACTATGCAGCTTTATTCCACAAGTAGGTTTGTGTGCCCACCACCACAGTCAAGGTAGAGATCATTTCCATCAGCATGAGGCACTGTTGTGTTACCTTTGATAACCATACCAACTCTCTCAGGTCACCCTTCCCCAACACCCCATGACCCATCCCTAACACCTGGCTTCCATTGATCTTTTCTCTATCTCTATAATTTTGTCTCTTTCAATTGTTATATAAGTGGAATCATATTTGGAATTGGCTTTTTTTCACTCAGCTTAATTTCCTAGAAACTCATCCAGGATTTTTTTCTATTAATAGTTTATTCCTATTGCTGAATAGTATTGCATGGGGTAGATATACTGTGTTTTGTTCAACCATTCACCTGCTGAGGGACATCTGGTGGGTCTTTTGTGTTTTTATTTTATTTTTATTTTTTATCTATTGGGTATAAAGCTGCTATGAATCTTCATGTATGCATTTTTGTATAAATGTAAGTTTTCATTTCTCAGTAGTTTCTTCTTTTCTATTGATGAATAGTTCCTTCCTTTCCATGGTACAGATAGGAACAGTTTTGTTTTTTTTTTAAACCATTCACCTTATTGAAGGACATCTGGTTTTTTCTTTCAATTTTTGGGTATTACAAGTAAAGCCACTTTGAACATTCATGTACTGTGTACTGGTTTTTGGGTAAATACAAATTTTCATTTCTCTGTCATGAATGCCAAGAGAATAATTGCTGAGTCTTATGGTAATAGCATGTTTAGTTTTATAAGAAACTGCCAAACAGTTTCCCAGAGAGGCTGTACTATTGTATATTTCCAACAGTAATGTATAAGTGATCCAGTTTCTCCACATCTGTATTTCTGATCTTTCCATTATTCTTTCTTCCTCCCTGAGGCTCCAAGATTTTCTTCTCTTGTAGTATCTTTTCTGTTTGAAGATTTTCCTATAGCCATTTTTTAAGGGTAAATCTGTGAGGGACAAATTCCTTTAATTTTCCATTTTGTGAGGATGTCTTTATTTTTCCTTCTTTCCTGAAGGACAATTTCACTCAGTATAAAATTTAGAGTTGAGAGTTCTTATCTTTCAGTATTTGAAAAAGTTATGCTTACAGAAACACCAGAAACAGCAGGAACCAATGTGAAAAACAATACTCAGACAGTGAATTACCCAACTTCATCAGGAGGGGGCTGTAGCCAAGGTAATGCCTCTTTATCGCTTTCCATTCCTTCCAAGTTTGGTGAGTTTGAAATGATACATGTTACTAGTAGCACTGTTTAATCTACATCCGTCAATATCCTTAATGTAAAACTAGTGGTAGCTTTTTTTCCAAACTAAACTTTTAATTTTGTGGTAATTTAAGATATACATGTAGTTGTAAGAAATAATGCAGAGAAATACTCCTTCCACTTTACCTTTTCCTCCCAACAATAACATCTTGCAAAACTGTAATAGAACATCACAACCAGAATATTGACATTGATATTATCCACACATCTTATTGAGATCTCCCACTTAATTGTATTGATTTGTTTGTATGTATTTAGCTCTACCCAGTTTTGTCACGAGTCAGTTTGATTGTCACTGTCATGATCAAGATGCATATTTCCATGATTACCAAGATGCTTCACTTTACTCTTTTTCTTTTCTTTTCTTTTCTTTTTTGAGACAGTCTCCGTCTGTTGCCCAGGCTGAAGTCCAGTGGTGTGATCTTGGCTTACTGCAACCTCCGCCTCCTGGGTTCAAGTGGTTCTTGTGCCTTAGCCTCCTGAGTAGCTGGGATTACAGGCATGTGCCACCATGCCAAGCTAATTTTTGTATTTTTTGGTAGAGACAGGGTTTCACTGTGTTACCCAGGCTGGTCTTGAACTCCTGGCCTCAAGTGATCTGCCCACTTTGGCCTCCCAAATTGCTAAGATTATAGGCATGAGCCACCGTGCCCAGATCTGGCTGATTTTTTTTTTTTTTTTTGTAGTTTTTGTAGAGATGGGGTTTCACCATGTTGGCCAGGCTGGTCTCCAACTCTTGGCCTCAAGTGATCCACCTGCCTTGGCTTCCTGAAGTACTGGGATTACAGGCGTGAGCTACCACGCCCAGCCCATCTTGCTCTTTTATAACCACACCTGCCTCAGCACATAATTCCCTGGACATTCATCTGACTGGCTGGATGTATGAGTGGTCCTTATTTTTTATTGTGGGCACTATTCCATGGTATGGATGTTTCACAGTTGGCTTATTCATTCACTCATTGGAAGATAGCTTGGCTGTTTCTAGTTTTTGACTATTATAAGTAAAGTTGTGATGACCATTGATGTACAGGTTTTTGTATAAAATAAGTTTTGATTTCTCTTGGATAAATGTCCAAGAGGGCAAAGGCTTGGTTGTATAGTAATTGCACTTTTAGTTTTATAACAGACTGCCAAATGGTGTTCCAGAGAGACTGTATCATTTTACATTCTCACCAACTTTATATGAATGATCCAGTTTCTCCACATGCATATTTCTTCTGCTTTCATTGTTTTTTCTTCCTTTTTGATGCTCCAAGATTTGCTTTTTCATCATTCTTTTCTGTTTGATGATTTTCCTTTAGCCATTCTTTAAGTGTATGTGAGCTAGTGACAAATACTTTAGTTTTCCCTCATGTGAGAATATCTTTATCTTCCTTATATTTGAAGGATACTTTTGCCTGATGTAGAATTCATGGTTGAGATTTCTTGTCTTTCAGTATTTGAAATATTTTATTTATAGAAACATTGGGAAAAGCACAAACCAGCTCAGGAAAGAGGTCTGCGAAAACAAATTACCAACCTGTATTACAAAACGACAGTCACCAGAATGTTCCCTCATTATTTCACTGTGTCCCTGGCAGTTTTGGTGAGTTTGCAATAATACTTGTTATATGTAGCACTATTTCATCTAGATTAATTAGCATCCATAGTGCAAGATATTGGTAGCTTTTTCTAATTAAAGTTTTTATTTTCAGAAAAATTTAGCTACACATGCAGTTATAATAAATAATACAGAGAAATCTGTTTCCATTATCACTTTTTCCCAATGGTAACATCTTGCAAAACTATAGGAAATTATCACAAACAGGATATTGACATGATACCTTCTACAGGTACTATTGAGATGTTCCCAATTTTACTTGTATTTATTTGTGTGCATGTGTATTTGTGTGCTTTAGTTCATTTTTTATCATATGTTTAGGTTCATGTATCCTCTACCACAGGCAAGCCCCCAAATGGTTCCTTCTTTTTTATTGCTGAGTACTATTCCATGGTGTAGATGTACCATGGTTTATCTTTTCAAGCATTGAAAGACATCTGGGTTGTTTCCTGGTTTTGGCTATTAGAAGTAAAGCTGCTGTGAACACTCATATACCATACAGCTTTTGTGTGAACACAGGTTTTCACTTCTCTGAGATACTGCCCAAGAGTGCAGTTGCTGGGTCCTATGGTAATTGTATGTTTAGTTTTATACAATACTGCCAAGTTGCTTTCCAGAGTGACTGTACCATTTTCTACCCCCACCAGCAATGTGTGAGTGACCTAGTTTCTCCACATCCATATTTCTGCTCTTTCTCTTGTTCTTTTTTCCTTCCTGATGCTGCAAGATTCCTTCCTTCATCATATCCTTTCAGTTTGAAGATCTTCCTTTAGTCGTTCTTTAAGGGTAAGTCAGCCAGAGACTACTTTTTAAAGTTTTTCTTTGTCTGAGAATGTCTTTATTATTCATTTATTCCTCAAGGATAGTTTTGCCTGATATAAAAAACGTGGTTGAGATTTCTTGTCTTTCAGCACTACAAAATGTTTTACATATTGAAATGTTGTTCAAAACAGAATCTGGCCCACAAATGAGTCCTGGGACAATGAGTTACTCAACTGTTATGAAAAATAACTGTGACCAAGATGATGCTTCAGCATCTGCCTGCCTCACTCCCAAATTTGGTGAGTTTGAAATGATACATGTTACAAGTAGCACTCTTTAATCTAGATTGAAAGAATACAGAGAGATCTTGTGTACCCTTACCCAGTTTCCCCCAATAGTACTATTTTACAAAAATATAATAAAATATCACAACTAGGATTTTGACTTTGATGCATTCTCCAGGTCAGATGTCCTCAGCTTTTCATGTATTCATTTGTGTGTATGTGAATATGTGTGTGTGTGAGAGAGAGAGACAGAGAGAGAGAGAGATTGCTGGAGAACGAGGGAATGAGAGAGGATTAAGAGAATCCAATGTCCTCTCCTTCCTGCTGCTTTGAACTTGTTCTGGCCTCGGCCTCTGAACTTGACCTCATTCCCTTCCTGTTCCTTCAGAGGACGGCTTCTCTCACTACTCGCTGACTGTCCACGGCTGCAGGATTGCCTTCCTCTACTGGCCCCTGCTTGAGAGTGCCCGCCCAGTCAAGTTCCTCTGGAAGCTGGAGCAGGTGAGGCCAGAGCCAGGCTCCTTGGAGGCCTGGGTAGATGTGGCTAACTTACGAAAGGTCCTTCTCTGGGCAGCGTCAGCATTTTCTGGGTTCCCCCTTGCCCTCTCTTTGCTTCTCCACTTTCAGCCCCTGACCATTCTACTCCCAGGTCCTCTTTGTTCCCTTTTCCCAAGGCTTGTCTCCTGCAGAAAGCAGTCCTGGATTAAAAAAATAACAATAATGAGGAACACCAAACTCAACCAGCCATCTATTTGCCCCTTGTTTTATTCCATCTCTCTCTTATTTAGGACTTTGACAGTACACATCCCTGACTCTCAGGCAGTTAGTCTGTTGTAATCAAGACAATAAGTCATTCTAAGGTACATAGGTTGGGTTTGAGTCCTGCCAAGGGAATTTGCTAGCTATGAAATCTTGGTTAATATGTGTAAACATCAGTGTTAAAAAAAACCCTGCTAAATAGGAATAAAAAGAATTCTATATCCCAGAGTCGTTAGGATTAAATGATGTAATAGGCCCTTGTAGACTGAAAGGCACTCTCTCTGTATGTTTTAATTCTCACTATTATCAGCCATGATTGTGGAGGGCTAAAAAAACAATGGATGAAATATTTAAAATCCTCTCTTGAGTCAACAGTTGCAGACTCTTCATTGTTTATTCTCCAGGCTGACCACAAGGACCAGTGAGGACTAATTTGAGTTTCCATCGCCTATTTCTCTTGCAAGTCCTGGTGGAGTAGCTGAGTAAGCAAATGGCGAAAAAAAAAAAAAAAAAAAAAGAAAGCAGTAGAAGAGAGAAATAGAAGTGCCTAGAAAACGTATAAACTAGATAATTGCGGGCTATCTACAAAAGTTTTGCTGCCTGTGGGACTCTTAAAAAGGCAGTCTGCCATTTGCTGTTTCTCGATTTCCCCTCCACACTGCAAATATTGGTGACGTTACCCTTGCTATCTTTCTTTACTTCACCCTCATTTAATCAATCAGTATCTATTAAATACAACTAAGTCTCTGTCATTCAGCTAGGTTCTGGGGAGAGAATGAATGAAACGAAATCTTTGTCATCATTGAACTCACATTTTAGTTGGGGAGATAGACTTTTAAGAAGTAAATAGACATGTAGAATGATAAGTTGTGATAAATGCTCCAAAAGGAGCAAGCAGGGGACTGGGGTAGGGCATGGGGGCAGCAAGGAGTGGCGAATTCGCTTTAGATTGGATGCTCTTGGGGAGACCTGACTGAGATGAAATTCAAGCCTAGTGCTAAAGGATGAGAAATAGCCGGCTGTGGGAAGAGAGTGGGGAGGTTCCAGGAAGAGGGAAGAGCGGATGCAAAGGCCCTGAGGGAAGAAAGAGCTCAGCATGTTCCAAGCATGGAGAGAGAGCCGGTGAGGTTGGAGTACAGCGAACAAGATTGGAGATAAGATGCAGAGATGGGCAGTGATCAGGTTGTACAATGGACTTTTTCAGCAGAGTTAGTTTAGATTTTTGTTCTATGAGAGATGGGAAGTGTTTTTTTTTGAGGCGGAGTTTCGCTCTTGTCGCCCAGGCTGGAGTGCAATGACGTGATCTCGGCTCACTGAAACCTCCACCTCTTGGGTTCAAGCAGTTCTCCTGCCTCAGCCTCCCAAGTAGCTGGGACTACAGGCATGCACCACCATGCCCAGCTAATTTTTGTGTTTTTAGTAGAGGCTGGGTTTCACCATGTTGGCCAGGATGGTCTCAATCTCTTGACCTTGTGATTTGTCCCCCTTGGCCTCCTAAAGCACTGGGATTACAGCCATGAGCCACCGCGCCTGGCCAGATTCACATTTTAACAAGATCCCCTTGACAACTGTTGGATGGATGCATTGAAGAGATCTAATGGTGGAAGTAGACGGGACTGTTGTAACAGTCTGCATGAAAGGGGTTGGGGACATGACAGATGTGTGGCAATAGAGATGGAGAGACTTGCACAGAAACCTGCAGCTTGTAGCCCTGTTTGGACCCGGGATCAACAGCACCTGCTGATGGATTGGATGTGGAGGTTGAGGGAAAGGGAAGATCAAAGTTGTCTCCTACGTCATCCATTTGAGCAGCTGGATAGATGATGGAGCGTTTATACTGCCTGGGGAGAAACTGAGGGAGTTGGGAAAGGGCATAGACTTGCATCTTACACGTGTTAAATGTGAGATACTTGTGCAGCATCCAAGTGGAGAACCCAGTATTCAGAGGAGAGTTCTGGGCTGGAGACGTAGATTTCAGAGTTACCAGTGTATAAATATGGTACCCAACCCCATGGCAACAGATGAGGTGACTTTTAGGAAAAGAGTGTAGAGAGGAAAGAGAGGAAAGCCTAGGTCTGAGCCTTGAGGGACCCCAACATTTGGAACTGGATGAGGCAGAGTATTCTCTGCCCCTTTTTCCTCTGACCATCCCCCATTCCACCTGGGCTAGCCCTAGGAGAGACTGCAAAGGGAAGCAATATTTATTTTAGTGCTTAATGTTGAGTTAGAAGCTACCCTAGAGATAATCTGTAATCCCAGCTACTTGGGAGGCTGAGAGGATCACTGGAGCCCAGGGGTTCGAGACCAGCCTAGGCAACATAGTGAGAGCTTATCTCTAAAAAATAAAAGAAATTAGCTGGATGTGGCGGCACATACCTGTGGCCCAGCTACTCTGGAGGCTGAGGTGGGAGCATCGCTTGAGCCTAGGAGTTTGAGGCTTCAGTGAACTATGATTGCGCCACCGCATTCCAGCCTGGGGGAACGGAAGGAAACTCTGTCTCTTACAAAGAGAAACTACCCTAGAGTTTCCAGTGCCTTACATATATATGTAATACAGAAGTTTGGGGGAAAATTTACTCATGACAGTGTGTTACTCCTCTTAGGGATAGTTATAGCTTTCAAGATTTACCTGAAGTGTGGAATCTTTGGTACTAGGCTGGTTGCCTGACAGATGTCGGACAAGGATGTTACTCCTTGAGCTGGATAGGCGGCAAAGCGCTAGTAAGCCCTGTTGGTAGAACTGGGAAGATGAGGGACTGTCCCCTCTCTCCCAGGAGATGGGGCAGTGCGTGGGGTTAGCTCTCTGAAGAGGAATTACCTGACAGGCTCTTGCCCCTCTGCTACTCACCCAGGTCTGTGATGATGAGTGGCACCACTACGCTCTGAATCTCGAGTTCCCCACAGTCACACTCTACGCTGATGGCATCTCTTTCGACCCTGCCCTCATCCATGACAATGGCCTCATCCACCCACCGCGAAGGGAGCCTGCTCTCATGATTGGGGCCTGCTGGGCTGGTAAGTCCCTCTGAGTGTCTCAGTGAAGACTCCAGTGGTTTAGGATTTGGGAAGGGAGGTGGGCTGGTGAGGAGCAAGGGCAGTTTGACCCTGTGGCTGAGGCTGCCTCATGCATCTCTCTGCCGTTGGGCAGGGTGACTCTGAAGATCTCCATGGGAGGGGACCACAGCCTCCCTCCCGTATGTCCCACTAATCCAATGGGTCATCACCTCTGACTTGGAGGAATTAATTTCCCAGGCATCCTCAGACTTTCTCTCTGTAACTCCAGCCAGTTTCCACTTTGTTTCATCAAAGTGATGATGACTTCTCAAGGAGAGTAACCCCTTAGAGTGTCCTCAGTCTTCCAACTTTTAAGCCATTAAAAAAAACTTTTCTCCTTTTGGGAACGTGTGTGCACACACACGCGTGTGTGTGGGTGTGCCTGTCTTACGAGAGCCCACGTGTTTCCTCAGCAGCATATCGTATATGGGGATTTGACTACAACAGAGGCCGGAGAGGTTGGGACATGACAAAAGAAGGGTTGGAGCTGAGCTGAGAGGTTGCAGGTTATACATGGGCAGGGTCAGAGTTCCATGTGGGCATGAGAGCACTCTTGGAGATGAGAGGAAGACATCTCATTCCTCTCCATCAATCTCTCCACATCCCTGAGATCACCACCACCGTTTTTTGTCCCCAGAGGAGAAGAATAAAGAGAAGGAAAAGGAAAAGGGAGACAACAGTACAGACATCACCCAAGGTACTCTGTGTGTAAGAACTGGAGACCAGAGGAGTTCTCATCCTCAGTTTCTGTTCTGAGATCCCTTTTCCACCCCAAATCCTATCCAGCCTGTAACAGCCTCCCAGGCCACCAGGGGGCAGAGCCTCTGAGAAATACAGCAAGGCAGGGGCTCCTGGAGTGGTAAGGCCAGAGGCAGCTGGGCTGGGTTCTGGGTGTCCTGTCCTGCCCACTGAATGAAGAACGGGGCTCTCTTACTGGCTTTCCACATGGCAGAAGGGAGGTGGCAGGAGTCAGACACGCAGGAGGGGAAGGTCTGGGCATCTGTGAAGCTCCCTCACATCTATCCTGGTCTCCTTGCATGTCACTGGAAAGACGTCCTCTCCTTCCGCCTCCCCCATCCTCCTTGTTTTCCCTCTCTCCTCCTGTTGGTCCTGTTTCCTTCTCTTCCTCCCTCTCATCTTTGTTGCTTCTACTTTTCACCCTTCTTCTTCTACCCCTGGCTTTACTCTGTCTTCTATTGTCTCATTTTTCTCCCTTCTCCAACCTCCCCGTATCTTCACTTCTCCCTCGCCTCTCACTGTTTTTTTTTTTCCACATTTTCCCCATTTGTTTTCTTTCTCAACTCTTCTGCTTTTTCTCTCCTTTCCCTTTCTCTCAGCCTTTGTCCTTTTCCATCCTCCTCTCTTCTCACCTCCCGTCCTGCTCCTGTGTTCCTGCCCTAGGAGACCCCTTGCCGATCCACCACTACTTCCATGGCTACCTGGCTGGTTTCAGCGTGCGCTCAGGTCGCCTGGAGAGCCGCGAGGTCATCGAGTGCCTCTATGCATGTCGGGAGGGGCTGGACTATAGGGATTTCGAGAGCCTGGGCAAAGGCATGAAGGTATTGCCCCGTCCTCTAGCCCTGTTCTTCCCGGCATGCCCCCTGCCCATCACCCTTGCCCCACCCCTCTACCTCTGCTCCCTTCCTCTCCCACCTCCCGGCCCTGCTCTCAGCTGTCTGTGTCTGGGGCCCAGGTCCACGTGAACCCCTCACAGTCCCTGCTCACCCTGGAGGGGGATGATGTGGAGACCTTCAACCATGCCCTGCAGCATGTGGCTTACATGAACACTCTGCGCTTTGCCACGCCCGGCGTCAGGCCCCTGCGCCTCACCACTGCTGTCAAGTGAGTGTTGGGTGGGGCAGGGAAAATCATCGGGCAGAGCCAGACAGTGTCACAGCTCCTTGGCCTAAGGTGTCAGCCAGGGCTAGCCGTACGTCTCTTGTTTTTATGGATGAGGAGATCGAGTCCTCAAATGGAGACAATTGACCGCTGAAGGTCACATAGCAATTGATATGGGTAGAAGAGTCTGGACTCCACTCAGATTTCTCAACAATCAATTCATTACTCTTTCTACCAACTCACACTTCTGGGGTTTTCGGGCTTTGATCTTCTCTATGCCTCTGTGCTGATACATAAAGTGGGACACAGGATTGGGAGTGGGGAGACCTGACATGAATTCTGACTCGATACGAATTGCTTGGATAACCTCGGGCAAACAGTGAGTCCTGGCTGCTTCCCTGTTTTCATCCTGCTTCACTAAGCTCTCGCAAGGTCACATATGGTGACCTACGTGTAGGTGTTGGCAGTCCTAGGTCAAATCTGGCCTGCTGCCTGCTTTTGTAAATAGTTTTATTGGAACACAGCAGTGCCCATGCATTTGCATATGTCTATGGCTACTTTCACACTGTGATGGCAGAACTGAGTAGTTGGGACAGAGGTCATATGGCCCCCAAACAGAAAATATTTACTGTCTAATCCTTCATGGAAAAAGTTTGCTGACCTCTGAATTCATAGTGAATGATTTTTGGAGTCTTTAAAAGGAAAATTGTAGGTTATTTCAAGGTTTGAGTATATATGACATGTTTAAAACTACAGATCAATTGAGAGGCAATGAAAGGATGATAGTTAAGAACACAGACTCTATTGCTAGCTTTTTAGCACTGGGCAAATGCTGTTAAGTACTGATAGCAATACAGTCTAACTTGTGGAAATGCTGTGATAACTACATGATATGATCTGGATCAAATGCCTAGCAGACAGCTTATGCCGCTTAAATGTTGGTTATTATTACAAGAAGGCATTTTCACCCCTTATTGTGGTTTAAGAGTGGGTTTAGGAGATACTACCATCTAGTGGGTGAATTACATGATTTAGGAGTCAGGACTTCTGCATTCTAGTCTTGCTACCCTTCTTCCCGATTCTGCCTCAGATTCTCTGTGAGCTATATGAAGGTAAAACATCTCTAACTTGCCCCTATCCTGGGAGGGGTGGGTTTAGAGGGGAGAGGGCTCTAAGCCCTAGAATATGACTGGGCGTGATTATCAGGCCTCACGCTTAGAGCTTCAGGTGTAGAGCTGAAGGTCACAGGCAGATGAGGTCATGTGGGTACAGCTGATCGCTCAGTACGCACCCCACCATATCCCAGTCAGAGCTCCAGTTGTTAAAGAGCTGTCATCCGGTTATGAAAGGCTTAATCCCTCAAAAGCCAAGGCATTGCCTCATCCCCTCCAATGCTCAGGAGCCATGTCAGAAGGGAGGGCTCTGGTTTTTGGCCTAGGGTGGAGCTCTGCAAGGGGAGTTCCTGCAGGGGGAGGAGTTGACATTCTCTTTGCTGACTGGCTCATCTGAATTCCTCCTATCTTTTTCACACCCAGGATAGAGGTCCATCCAAGGGCTTGGAACCTGCCTTTGGTCCCTTTAGTAGAGGGAAGGGGCCTTGATGTTTTCTCCGTGAGGTTAAGAAAGAGAGTTTTCATTTCTCCATTTCTAGCGTTACCGCGTGGTTGGTGCTGTGGTAATACTTCCCTGAGGTCATGGGAGAAAGTACAGAGGGGTCTGTGTGTGTGTGTGTGTACAAGTGTGTGTACGCAGCAGAGACAGATAGGTACCTAGCAACACCTCCCTTTCCCTGATGCATTTCCTTGCCCCTGCCCAAAACTGAAAGCTTCCATAGCTTCCAGTTTGCAGTTCTTGGACCTCCATCTATTTAAAGCCAGATTTATGCAACGATTTAGTCAAGGCCTAAATGCAGGTTTTCCTTAATTTTTAAAAAAATATCTTCCTTGGAAAGCCCATCTACTTGTGGCATTGACCCCTGAGCAGATGGATACCACATCTTTTTCTCTAGTTTTGTCCTCTTTCCACAGCTCATGACTTTCCACCTGCTTCCTGTAACCTCTATCTAGAAGTTCTGCCAGCACCTCAACCAAATGAGCTAATGCTGAAATAATCAACTGCAATGCCCAAACCAGCTCCTCCCCCTGAGCTCTCTGTAATGGCGTCTCTGTCCTTGCAGTCACCCAGAGCTTGAAACCTCTGAGTCATCTTTGATTCCTCCCTGTCTATCCTCCACTCCCCATCAGTTGCCAAGTCACCTGGACCCTGCCTCTGTGCTGGGTGTCTGGAATCTGTCTCCTGTTTCTTTTGCTGCTGTTACTGTTCTACCCCAGGTTTTATGACCTCTTATCTGGCCCATTGCCTCCTAACTAGCTGACCTATCTCTAGTCTTCTAATTTCATTTATCCTCCACTCTGAGGCTGGGTGAGTGATCTTGAGTTTTTATCATCACACTTCCCTGATGAAAAATGATGTCAGTGGCTTCCTCTTCCCCACTGCATAAAAATGTCAAATGTGCTAGGCACCGTGGCTCACACCTGTAATCCCAGCACTTTGGGAGGCCAAGGCGGCAGGATCACTTGAGGCCAGAAGTTCAAGACCAGACTGGACAATCAACAGGCTGCATGCCTAAAGTCCCAGCTACTCAGGAGGCTTAGGTGGGAGAATCACTTGAGTCCAGGAGTTCGAGGCTGCAGTGAGTTGTGATTGCACCACTGCATGCCAGCCTGGGCAACAGAGCGGGACCCTGTCTCTAAAAAATTTGAGAGAGAAAAAAAGCCAAATCTTATCATGGCATTTAAAGCCACCAGCTGTTTGGCTCCTCCTGGTTGTTCCTGCCTCATATTCCCCTGCTCCCCTTAGTAAGCTTCTTGCCATCCACTCTGGATCAGTTCTACCCTCCTTCAAAGGCTAGCTCAGTTGCTACTTTCTCTGACCATTCCTACCTTCCTTTTCCAAACACCCTCCTCTTATCCTAGCCAGAAGTCACCTCTCCCTCCTCTGAACTCTTCTGGTTATTTGTTTGTTCCACTCATATGGCGACGACCATATTTGCCTTTGTTTTAATGGTTGTGTGCCACGTCTAATCTCTCTACCAGACCATCAGTGCCTTTGGGTCAGGCCTACTATTCCCCTTGGGATTCCTAGAGCAGCAGCCCAGCATTGCTCATTGTAGAGAGGATGTCTGTTGGAGCCTGTGCCTTCAGGATCATCTGGGATTGTTTCCCAAGGAGCTTTGCCCTAGGCCTATCTGGCTGACAGTGCAGATTGTAATAGGCCCTGCTCTGTGTGGCACAGGAACTCAGCACATCTTGGGCATTGGTAACTCCAGGAGCTCTGTGCTCATTATGCCTGCTGAGAGTATGCCTTCTCCTTTTTGGCTCCAGCAGTCAACCTGGGCATGCTCAGTAACATTAATAATCACAGTCCTCTCTGCAAAATCATTTCCATTAGCACCAGCATATGCATCAGAGTCCCTGCTCCTGCATCACTAACTCCACTGTGAAGTTGCCTGTTCAAGTAAGGAAACTTCTTTATAGATACATTTCCCTGGTGCAGACCCAGGCCCCAAATGGTGCCTGTAGTTTAGTGGAAAAATCAGTGGACTAGGGTCTTGTATGGTGGCACATGCCTGTGGTCCCAGCTACTCAGGAGGCTGAGGTAGGAAATTGCATGAACCTGGGCGGCGATGCTTGCAGTAAGCTGAGGTGGCACTACTGCACTGCAGACTGAGTGACAGAATGAGACTCTGCCTCAAAAAAAAAAAAAAAAAAAAAAGATCAGTGGACTTGGAAGGAGAAGAATGGTTTAAGCCTTGACTCTGACATATAATTTCTTTTGTGGCCCAGATGCTTGAGCTTTGGTTTCTTTCTTTTCCTTTTCTTTTTCTTTCTTTCTTTCTTTTTTTTTTTTTTTGGAGACAGGGTCTCACTCTGTCACTCTGTTGCCCAGGCTGGAGTGCAGTGGCATGATCTCATCAGCTCATTGCAACCTCCGCCTCCTGGGCTCAAGTGTTTCTCCCACCTCAGCCTCCTGAGTAGCTGGGACTATAGGAGCCCACCACCACACCTGGATAATTTTTGTGTTTTTTGTAGAGCCAGGGTTTCACAGTGTTGCCCAGGGTGGTCTCGAACTCCTAAGCTCAAGGGATCCTTCCACCTCAGCCTTCCAAAGTGCCGGGATTATAGGCGTGAGCCACCCTGCCCAGCCTGAGCTTTGGTTTCTTGTCCCGATTTTGCAGCACAGAAATGAGGTTATAATAAAATAATATGGGAAAAATGCTTCGTAAACTGGCAAGGGCCGTAGATTGTGAGGTGTTGTATTACTGGTAAAAGGTGGGGCTAAAAGTGATCTTGGGAGAGTCACTCCTGAGCAGCTATGCTGTTGGTTGATCTGGCTTGGCGGAGTCCTCTAGGGATAGCTTGTCCTGGTGCCAGGATCCTCAAGCTTCATGGGACAGTGGACCCAGGTCCGAGGTGGTCAGATGATCTCACCTACCAAACTGTGTTTCCCCGATATTGAAGGGAATGGAAGACACACCAAAGAGGAGGACATCCTCTGATAGATGTCCACACTCTACTGTTATTGTTAGATAATTTGGGCACATATGTGCTAGTTTATATACTGATCGCATGCATTTTTAAACTCCTGGGTAAAGAACTGTGTGTGTGTATATAAATGTTTGTCAGTTCAGTCTGCTTTATTTTTCACTGAAATAGGATTTATAGGTACTCCATAATCTTGGGGAAGGGCATTGACGTTGTGATCACACCCACAGGTTGGGGTTACCTGACCTTCGGTCCTCGACATTTCCTTGGTGATAGCCTACCAGGAAAGGCTATGTCTCCCTTCAACTGCTGTGGGGGTTGGGGTGCAGGGGCATGATCCCCTTTCTTCCCCTGCCGCTCCCTGACATGAGATGCTCTATGATAGAGGTGGAGGCTGGGGTGGGGAAGTGAAACAGAGTGCAGGTTTTCAGGGAGGAAGTGTCGGGGTCACATGCTGCTTCTCCTCCTTTCTCACATAGGTGCTTCAGTGAAGAGTCCTGCGTCTCCATCCCTGAAGTGGAGGGCTACGTGGTGGTCCTTCAGCCCGATGCTCCCCAGATCCTGCTGAGTGGCACTGCCCATTTTGCCCGCCCAGCTGTGGACTTCGAGGGACCCGAGGGGGTCCCTTTGTTCCCTGATCTTCAAATCACCTGCTCCATCTCTCACCAGGTGGAGGCCAAAAAGGATGAGAGTTGGCAGGGCACAGGTAAGGACAACTCCGGGGAGTAACCATCCAGAGAACCAGCCAGTGTCTGGAGCCAGAGTGTGGGAGAACTCTTGGGGCTGGAAGCAGAAAGCGGCTCCATCCTGTGTTTGTTTGACTGAACAACTTACCTTTAAGAAGGAGAGCAAGTGGGAAACCCATGGGTGGAAGTGAATTGATGCATAATGATATTCTTGAAAATGACACTGACTTCCCTTTCCCTGACCCTGGAAAAGGAGAGAGAGTGGTGATGAAGGGATGGCTGGGTCTCAGAACCCCTGTGGGCCCTTTGGCTCTGACCCAGACCCTACTCTCCCCAACCCAGTGACAGATACACGCATGTCAGATGAGATTGTGCACAACCTGGACGGCTGTGAAATTTCTCTGGTGGGGGATGACCTGGACCCTGAGCGGGAAAGCCTGCTCCTGGACACAACCTCCCTGCAGCAGCGAGGGCTGGAGCTCACCAACACGTCCGCCTACCTCACCATTGCTGGTCAGTGGGGCCTCAGGCCCTGTCCTCTGTGTGTGTGTGCCTCTCCCCATAAGTAAGCACCTGGGAAGCCCAGAGGGTCCTCCTTCCCATCCAAGGATGTGGACAAGTGCCGTTTTGCATTTTCCCAGCCTGGAAGATCCTCTGGCTTTCTGATTGTTCCTAGGGGAGGTATGCCGGGTTTAGGCTCCGAATGTTTCTCTTTCTGCTCCTCTCCATAGCCTAGTTTACCTCTGCTTCTGGTCCCACTCTTGTTTCCATTCAGGCTTCTCGCCTTCCTTTCCTCCTTCAGCTCATCTCTGCTCAGGTTTCTAACCCTCTAGCTGTTTGTTGCTGGTCATCTGTGTCTTATAGCTCCCTAATCTCATGTGCACACCAGAGGTTTACAAGAAGTGCGCATCTCCTAGTGGGAGTGATGATTTGGTAGTTTCCAAAGGAAGCCAGGAGGGAGAATGGAGAAGATGAAGATAACCAGTTCCCTCCTATTTCCACTCCTTTCCGGGGCTCACTGAGGACTTCTGTATTTTCTCCTTTCTCAGATTCCCTCCTGCTTGCCATCTCCCTTTTGGTCTTTCAGGATGTCTTTTTTTTTTGTCCCCTTTTGAGACGGAGTCTCGCTGTGTCACCCAGGCTGGAGTGCAGTGGCACAATCTTGGCTCACTGCAACCTCTGCCTTTCTGAGTTCAAGTGATTCTACTGCCTCAGTCTCCCTAGTAGCTGGGACTACAGGCGCCCGCCAGCATGCCCAGTTAATTTTTTATTTTTGGTAGAGATGGGGTTTCACCATATTGGCCAGGCTGCTCTCGAATGCCTGACCTTGTGATCCGCACACCTCTGTCTCCCAAAGTGCTGGGATTACAGGTGTGAGCCACCATGCCTGGCCCAAGATGTCTTTATGTCCTTCTTTCCATTCCTCTTCAGAAGCTACAAAGCAGGAAATGGAGCCGTGGTCTCTCCATCCTAGTTAGGCAGAGCGGGCAGGGATGGAGAGGAGCACCTCTTCCTTTGACCTCAGGTTGCCCCTCTGCAGAGATGGGGCTGACCCTCTCTACAGCTTGTGTGGTGTCAGCTGGTGGGAGTCCAGGAGAGAGGGTCCTGCACAGGTCCTGCCTCCACTGACCCCTGCCCTAAGGTGCTTCCTCATCTCCAGGGGTGGAGAGCATCACTGTGTATGAGGAGATCCTAAGGCAGGCTCGTTATCGGCTGCGACACGGGGCTGCCCTCTATGCCAGGAAATTCCGGCTTTCCTGCTCAGAAATGAATGGCCGTTACTCCAGCAATGAATTCATCGTGGAGGTACCCAGAAAGTCTCCTTCCTTCTGCAGTTACCCACCCCTGGAAAGGAGCTGGGGTGGCGTGGACTCAAAATGTTAGTTTGTGGGCATGGATATGGCAGCGTGGAGGGCTGCTGGACCTTGCAGTGGGTGGAGGAGAAGGAGATGGGGGCAGTAGTTAGGAGATGGGGCTGGGCTCTAGAAAGGTGGGGGAGGACCTGGGGAGAAGCGTGTGTGCCCATGGAGCCCTCCCTCTGCCCAGGTGAATGTCCTGCACAGCATGAACCGGGTTGCCCATCCCAGCCACGTGCTCAGCTCCCAGCAGTTCCTGCACCGTGGTCACCAGCCTCCACCTGAGATGGCTGGACACAGCCTGGCCAGCTCCCACCGAAACTCCAGTACGTAAGCCTGGGTGGGGCTGGACAGGGAGGGGCGGGTGGCAGGGGAGTGGGTTGGGACAGGTATCCTCCCCCTCCACCTCTGGGAGTGGACATTGGAGTGGCCAATGGGTTCTTTTCCCTGTGGTACCTGCCTCAATTAACAGCTGTGGACCAATCCCTCACTCCCTTTGGATTATTCACTTTCCCTTGTGAAGAACATGAGTCTTGTGTCATTTTGGGGTGCTTATGCTTGGAATCATAAAGTCAGTGTGGGTTTAGGCGTCTTTGTTATTCCTGATGATGCCTCCCTCCCCAACCCCAAGCAATATCAAATTAGCCCTGGACCCAGGAATTCTCTGTGGTGAAGCTATCAAGTATTTATTAAGCACCTACTATGTGCTAGCACCGTCCATAAATGATATAAATGATCTATAAGATAGATACAGTCCTTATCCCCAAGGAGAGAATTGGTACTATTACATGCATAATTATGTGCTATGTGCACAGTCACAAGATTATTTCTAAAACAAAATATGCAAATATGCAAAGCATTACGTTCAGATGGAGTGCTGCCCTTTGAAAGCAATTTGGCCAGGGTCCCAAAGGTCCCCAGTCATGGTCCTTTACCAATGGTGCAATTTTATTTTCTGCTTTTGAGTTGCATAATTGTAGAAAAACTAGAAAGTATCAGTAAAAAAAAGAAAAATCAGGCCAGGCACAGTGGCTCACGCCTGTAATCCCATCACACTGGGAGGCTGAGGCAGGAGAATCACTTCAGCCCAGGAGTTTAAGACCAGCCCGGGCAATATAGTGAGATTCTGTCTTTACAAAAAATAATAATAATAAAAAAATAGCTAGGCATGGTGGTGTGTGCTTGTTGTCCCAGCTGCTCGGGAGGCTGAGGTAGGAGGATTGCTTGCGCCTGGGAGGCCAAGGCTGCAGTGAGCCATGATCACACCACTGCACTCCAGTGTGGGAGACATAGCAAGATGCTGTCTCTGTCTAAAAAAAAAAAAAAAAAAAAAGACGAAAAATCAACCATAATTCCATCAGAGAGGAAACCACTGATAATATGATATATTATGTTCCAGTCTTTTTTCTATGCCTAATTTTTTCTTTTCTTTTTTTTTTTTTGAAAGAAAGAAAAAGAGAGGAAAGAAAGTGAGAGTGAAAGAAAGAAAAAAAAGGATGTAAGAGAGAACGAAAGAGGAAGAGGAAGAGGGAGAGAGAATGAGATTCTTGTTCTATTGCCCAGGCTAGAATGCAGTCTAAACATGGGTATTAAAAACATCTTTTATGCCAATAATTGTACTTAACAATGGAGACAGGAAGGAATAAGAGATGAAAATAACAAACAAGCAGCCACCCAATATTTTATTTAAAGCTGTGAAACGCTATGCAATTGCTGAGGAGTGATTTACTTCCAGTTATGTGGTCACTTTTAAAATAGGTGTTATGTGATACTGAGAAAAATGTATGTTTTGCAGATTTGGGGTGGAGAGTTCTGTAAATAATTGTTAAGTTTACTTGTTCCAGGTCTGAGTTCAGGTCCTTGATATCCTTGTTAATTTTCTATCTCATTGATCTGTCTAATATTGACAGTGTAATGTTAAAGTCTCCCACTATTATTGTGTGGGAGTCTAAGTCTCTTTGTAAGTCATTAAGAACCTGCCTTATGGATCTGGGTGTTCCTGTATTGGGTGCTTATATATTTAGGATCGCTAGCTCTTCTTGTTGCATTGATCCTTTCACCACCATGTAATGTCTCTCTTTGTTTTTTATGGTCTTTGTTGCTTTAAA
>CAUYLG010058239.1:0-169941 GCA_963573385.1 Cacajao melanocephalus
GGGTATAAAAGGTCTTGACACCCTCCTTTTCGGGGCCACGGGTTGGAGAGACGCGAGTCCTCCGTGGTCGCTGGCAATAAAGACCCTGCAATTTGGCCTACTTTTGTCTTGGTGTTGACTTTCTATGCTCGGTTCAGTACAGCAGTTGCACTCTGCACTCTTCTCTTCTGGTGTGGCTGCGTGGTGTAGAGCAGGGTTCCCGAACCCCTGGATCTATACTGGGCATTGTGTATTGTGAATGGTGCATGTGAGGGATCTAGGTTGTGTACTCCTTATGAGAATCGAATGCTCGATGAAACCATCCCCTCCCTACCCCTGGTCCGTGGAAAAACTGTCTTCCACAAAATGGTCCCTAGTGCCAAAAAGGTTGGGGACGGCTAGGAAGAACAGAGGCTTTGCAGCAACAGACTTGACCTTGGGTTCTGTGTCCAGCAGGCTTCCTGGTTGCAGGACTTTACCGAGTCCCGCATGCTTCAGGTCCTGTGTCTGTGATGCGCAGTGGGTGTTTGCAGGGAAGGAGTCAGGCCATCTACTTGCTCAATAAGAGGCTCTCTGTTTATTTCTTCCAACGGCAAGCCCCCAGGGTACGAGTGCACTGAGAACACTCACAGTGTTGTGCTTGGTACTGAGTTGGCCCGGCCCTCCTGCTGGGGGCTGGGAGACTGGCTGGAGGCCACCTGCGGGTAGTGGAGGTGGATGCTGAGTGGAGGAAGCCGCAGGGGTTTGGGGGTCTCTGCATATACATTGCCACCTCCTTTCTCCCGTTCAGATGCCAATAGCAGCCTTTTAAATGGAAATCAAGTCCATTCAACGATACACATCTTCTCCTGGGTTTTGGTGCTGCCTTATTCCTGAAAGCACTTCAAGGTCAACTGTTTCCAGATTGAAATTGGGAAACCAACTGGCAGACACCATCAGAATCCCGATTCTCTCACCCCCTCGCGTTGACCTTCGTGGGGCCGGACCATGTTAAGATGCTGAGGCTCCTTCCTGTTCTGCTGCCAGGTGCATGGACTCCTCATTTGCTTACATATTAAAGAAGGAGGGAAAAAAGCTGCAGGACCATTTTAGAATTTCATATGTAATCAAAATCTGCCTAATTGCATTTTCTCCTGGAAAAAGAGCATTTCAGGGCTTTTGAATCACCTCCCAGCCTCATTTAAAGGTGGGCTTCATTTCCATAACATGTCCCCAACAGGGCTTCCCTGCCTGAGAGACTGAGACACTGTCCGCACTCGTCAGCACTCTTCTTCCAGGAGGGGTGTCTTAGCTTGCCAAGAACCTGCTGGTTTAAATGTCATCAGTTTTACTGAAAATGTCTTTCACCAGGTGCCCAGAGGTGGCTTCTAGAAGGTTAAAGGGTTGTAGGGCTGTTCCCCAAAGAGAAGGCAAGATCCTGGAAAGCTAAGGTGGTCCTTTCTCCGGTGTAGACATACAAGCCTCATGGAAGGAGAGGACTGTGGGTAAACCCAGCTGCCAGGGGCGGCTCTGTGTGACGTCTTAGAAAGCAATGGAGTCTGTGCAAAGGGTGACTTTGTAAGGATGTTATTCACGTCCTGTCAGAAAGCCAGGTGGGCAACAAAATTGTCACCCCAGAAGAAATGAAAGGAACCTGAGAGCAACACCTTCCAAATTAAGCAATGGGGATGGCCCTGCCCACCACATAGCTGTATACAGTTCTGTGCAGTAGTCAGAACAGCACCAGCAGAACCAGGTCTACAGAAACTGAGAACGAGGGCCCCGGAGAAAGTTCAAACCGTGTCTAAGTGCAGACATTGTCTGAGAATTCTTTGAAATTCGTGTAAAACCCTAATGGCAGGAAATTATGACTCTGGTGTGAGGAGCGTGGGGCACAGAGGAGTGCAGCCCAGGGCTGGGTGCCCACATCAGAAGCTCACCGCATATTTATTTGCACTGAGATTGGTGAGGAGGAACATGGCGTCATGCTCCAGGTCTACCTGGGTGGCCACCAGGTGGGCTTTGCAGTGATGCAGGCTTGCCAGCTCCACTTCCTACTTGATATGGGTTGACTGTTTCCCCAGCCAATCTCATCTTGAATTGTCACTCCCACAATTCCCACGTCATGGGTGGAACCCAGTGGGAGGTGATTGAATTATGGGGGTGGGTCTTTCCTGCGCTGTTCTCATGATAGCAAATGAGATCTGATGGTTTTGAAAATGCAAGTTTCCCTGCACACTCTCTCTTTGCCTGCTGCCGTCCATGTAAGACGTGACTTGCTCCTCCTTGCCTTCCACCATGATTGTGAGACCTCCCCAGCCACGTTGAACTGTAAGTCCATTAAACCTCTTTCTTTTGTGAATTGCCCAGTCTTTATGGGCAATTGTCTTTATCAGCAGCGTGAAAACGGACTAATAATACTATTCCAACCCATGCTGTGACCAGTCACCTCACCTGTCCCACTTGCCTCACCCTCATAGTCTCACATGAAAATGGGGATTCTAGCATGCCTGCCAGTTGTTGTGAGCACCAAATTAAATAATGCATGTTACATGGGTCTATAGGTCTGTCTTGCCTCTATCGTATGCTAACAAATGCTTCTCTTCCTTACTTCTCTCATTGATGTTGTTGCTATTTGTAACTAATTCTTTTGCAGGCTCTATGAGAGTCTGGTGAAAGAAAGAACACCCTTGGGTGTTATTAAGGAGAAGGATTTTATCCACAGGATCCCTGACCCTGCCCATCTGGACCGTGCAGGTGGCCCCGCCCCCTAGCTCAGGGCTGCTGGTCCCGTTGTGACAGCAGACAGCCTCAGCCTATGAGGTCCAGGAATGTTCCTTGACCCCTTCAACTGCAGACATGCTTTGGCCCCTAATGACTGAGGGGGGCCTCCATGGAGGCTCTTTCTTTACTCTGGGAAGAATGACAGTTGGGCCTGGCCTTTCTCACAGCTTGCATGTCAAGCAGGGCAGGGCGCCTCCGCTGCATGTCATATCTGAGCCATAATCAGGAGCCTGGCTCTATTTTAATTTTATTTTATTTTCATTTTTTCTACATACAGCATTTGAAGTGATTTTTTTTTCTTTTCGATTTTTTTTTCCTGGCTCTATTTTTAAAATGGTGTTCACAACTGTGGAATGTCAGGAAGGTCTGTAATTTCTCTTGGGTTGAGAGAAGAATGTAGCTTGCAGCGGCATTTGAGGAAAATGCATCTCAAATGCAGAGTTGGAGGTGATGTGGTTGTCCAGCCCTTTCTTCCCACCACCCAGGTCTTCTGGGTTGGAGAACTGGACACTGTAGGCCCTGGAGGGGTGTCCTGGGTGGGCTGTGTCTGGGCTGAGCCGCCATCGACACCAGGAAGCTCTTTCTTAGCACTTCTGGGTCAGGAGCACCAGGCTGTTGCTGTGGCAGTGGCTGGGGTGTCAGGGGAGAGGACCCGCCTCGTGGGGTGGTGGGGAGGCCTAAATGCATCCAACACTTGGCACAGTCTTGTCACAGGGGGGCGCTCAGCAGATGTCTGCTCTTATCATGATGAGGAGATCTGGGTCCTTCCCCATTCTGTGTGCCCCAGTTGTCACTGTCCCGCTTATGGGTCACACCTGAGCTAATTAGATGCCAGTGGGTAGGTCCCACACCTGGGCTGTCAGCTGCAGCTGGACCCCAGGAAGAGTGTGGCGGGCCACACGGGGTGGGGGCAATGTGTGCTTTGGCCATCAGGGTCCAAGGATGCAGCCATTGAAGTGGGAAACCCTGGGCTAAAAGGCCACAGCTCCTGCCTGGATGCAACCCAACCAGGGCACGGGAGAAGGCCGGGCTGACAGACAGGCTGGCTGTGCGCCTTGCTGGGCTGGTGCAGCCAGTGGTACTGGAGCTGCCATGTTGTCCCTCATTTCCTCCGCTGTAAGATGGGTAACTGACTTGTGAAGGAGTGTGGGTGCACATTCCCCAGGGCTGCACTTTTTAATAAAGGGAGCTCCAGCCTAACCCCCTGCAGCTTGGATGGGCTAAACCCTCCGGGCGTGTATGAATTGGTCCTGCAGAGCTGATAACCAGGGACAGAGGAATTTAAATCCAGCTCCAGCTTTTTCTTCTCATACAGAAATAAAATTGTTGACCAGACGTCTATTCTGGCCATCAAGGTTTTCAGACTGCTGAGTAGGAAGTTTGGTTTTTCACCCGTATCAAAAATGCCATAGGAAACAAATGAGGTTTGTGCCAAGGGAGCAGGGTGTCCATGAGAGGGACCTCAGCTGCTCTAAAAAGCCCAAGCTGGAGGGGAGAAAACTGGGGCAAAGGTGACAGGGCTGGGGGTGAGGACGCTAGGCCCTGGAAAAGTAAAACCTAAGAAGAGAAAAAAGAGAGAGAGGCAAAGAGCCAGACATGGGTCATGGCCGAGTGCCCATGTAGGTCTGGGAGCTCTCATTCCCCAGGGCTGGCCTGTGGCTGGCCTTCCCGGCAGTGGCCTGGCTGCTCTGGGGATGGGCCCTCGGGGGGCAGTCTTTGGACACCATTCCAGGCTGGAACAGTGGTGCTGACGCAGGCCCCCCCACAAGGGTTGCTCTGGGAGAAAAAGCCCCGCCGCTGCGCATGAGGGCATCACGTGCGGATGTGTGGATGCATATGAGCATGGGGGTGAGTGTGCATGCATGTGGGAGGGGTTATGCCTGTGAGTATATATGTGTAGGTGAGCCTACGTATAAGTGTGAGTCTGCCTATGTGTAAGGATGTATAAGTGTGTGTGTAAGTGGGGGTGTGAGTGGACCTGTATGTATAAGTGTGTGTGTAAGTGGGCCTGTGTGTAAGTATGTATAAATGTATGTGAGTGAGGGTGAGTGTGCCTTTTTGTATGTATAGGTGTGTGTGTACCTATGTATATGTGTGTGTGTGTACCTGTGCCTGTATATGAGTGTGTGTGTGTGCCTCTGTGTATGTATGCATGTGTGAGTATACCTGTGCCTGTATGTGTGTGTGCCTTGTGTGTGTGTGTGTGTGTGTACCTGTGCCTGTGTGTATGAGTTGTGTGTGCCTGTGTGTATGAGTGGGTGTGTGCCTGTGTGTATGTATGTGTGTGTGTGTGCCTGTGCCTGTGTGGATGTGTGAGTGTGTGTGCCTGTGCCTGTGTGTATGCATGTGTGTATGTGCCTGTATGTATATGTATGAGTGTGTATGAGTTTGTATGTTTGAGTGTGTATGTGGGTGTGTGCCTATGTGTATGAGTGTGTGCCTGTGTATGTATGTGTGTGTGCCTGTGGGTCTATATTTGTGTGTGTGTGCGTGTATGTGTATGTGTGCTTGTGTGTATGTATGTGTGTGTGTGCCTGTGTGTATGTATGTGTGTGAGTGGGTGTGTGTGCCTGTGTGGGTGTGTGTGTACCTGTGTGTGTGAGTGTGTGTGTGTGTGAGTGGGTGTGTGCCTGTCCCTATGTGAATGTATGTGTCTGTGCCTGTGTGTATGTGTGAATGTGTGAGTGTGTGTGCCTATGCCTGTATGTGTGTGTGCCTGTATGTATATGTATGACTGTGTATCTGTGGGTGTGTGCCTATGACATGTATGAGTGTGTGTGTGCCAGAGTGTATGTATGTGTGTGTGAGTGGGTGTATGCCTGTGTATGGGTGTGTGAGAGTGTGTGTGAGAGTGAGTGGGCATGTGCCTGTGTGTATGACTGTGTGTGAGTGGGTGTGTGCCTGTATGTATAGGGGTGTGTGTGTGCCTATGCCTGTGTATATGTATGTGTGAGTGAGTGTGTGAGTGGGTGTGTGCCTGTGTGAGTGTGTGAGAGTGTGTGTGAGTGGGCATGTGCCTGTGTATGAGTGTGTGTGCGTGGGTGTGTGCCTGTGCCTGTATCTATGTATGTGTGAGTGGAGTGCGTGCGTGTGTGTGTGTGTTGGAGTGGGTGTGAGTGCGTATGAGACTTCCCACAGCACAGGCCAGTCCTCTCCCTCCACACCCCTCACGGCCCCGCTGCTGACTCGCTTCCAGCCTGCAGGCCCTTGTTGCTGCCTCTGCCTCCCGCTTTCTTACGTCCCTTGGCCTGGGCACGAGCACTGTGTTCCCCTTCTGGCTCCCACACACTCAAGGCCACCAGCTGCCCTGCTCTTACCCAGGCTCTCCTTCCTCTTTGGGGGTGCCCACCCCTGCCTCTGTGCAGCTCCTGAGATTCTCCCCGTCATTGCCATCTCATCCAGGAAGGCTTCCCTGACTGCCGAGTCCTTTCCTCCTTGGAGCCACAACAACACTTAGCACAGTACCCCGGGGCTGGGTGCACTTGGTATTGTCTGTTTTGTTCTGGGAAGGAGGAGGTGGCAAGGGGATACCTGTGGAGTTGAGTCCTGGCACTGCCATGTCCCCAGTGGGGGACCGTGGGCAGATTACTCTGAGGCTCTAAGCTTCGACTGGAGCCAGTAATTCTGCTCTCACAGGTCTCTGGGAGGACGAGATGAGGGGATGCTACGGCGTGAATGGGAAGGGCAGTCATTGCTGGCCCTCTCTCCCCAGCAGCAACGGTCGTGCCCTGGTGCTCAGCTTGGTACCTCAGTGCCCAGCTCAGGTGCCAGCCCTCCGCGGCTCCGGTGCAAGTGTGCAGAGCTGAACTGCCCTGCACTGAGTAGGTTGGGGGCTTTCTGTGGGTGTCGGGGACTCAGGGAGAGTGGGCAGCGCGGGGCTGAACTGGGTTTGAATGTGGTTCTGCCTTGGACTAGGCAGGGACTTGGCTGCCCATCTCTGGGGATAGTGACACTGATCTTGCAGTGACGGAGGCAATACCCGACTTGTGCTGGCCCCACTCTAGGAGGACACCAAACGTGGTGTCTACCCCCTACTTTCCTACTGTCAGCTCTCTCTTCTGCGACCCTCTGCTTCCTCTGCACTTCTTGTCTGGGCTGAGAGACCCCCTGTGCTCCTCAGTGACAAGAAGAGTGGGAGCAGCAGTCTGGAGGGGTGTGGGCCCGTGGTCTCACTGGAGGCCTCAGATGCCTCAGGGCAGGGCCCGCAGGCTGCCTTAAGCAAACAGGACTGTGCTGGGAGGAACTCCGAGGAAACCCCCAGGGGACAGGATTGCAGGAACTCTGCCCAGCTCCCACATCCAGGGAGAAAGCTTCCCAGTGGCCTGGCTCGGGCCGACTGACCACGCCTTGGGTGACAGTCTCGCCAAGACAGAGGCTGTGCAGAGGCCGTTTCCCCAGATCAAAGTCTGCCAGCCACTCGCAGAAAAAGGGGCTGCCTGCAGGACAGGAAAAAGGTCACCCAGGACCCCCACCACCCAGGGGAAGCCAGGAGCACGGCCCGGCCTCCTTCGTGCCTGCTCTTGTTTCTGCAGCTCTGGGACCTCCATGGACGATGGTTCCAACCTGTTCCATAAAGACTGCTTTGGCTTCACAAAGTGGATGCCGCATCGTCCCGAGTCCAGAGATGGAAGCTCCCGGGGCAGTGGCACAGGGCCGCTCTGAAGATTTGGTTTCCTGAGAGGGTCCACTGGGCAGTGAGGCCTCCCCAGGGAAGCCCTCTCCCTGCCCTCCACCCGCCTCACCCTGTCTTGGTGGCCATCGGCACCTGCGCTGCCCATCCTGTGCCAGCCTTTCTGAGAGCTCTCCCTTTGGCTGACACATGAACACCCAGTGTCACCGGCGGTGCCCCATCTCCAAAGTTGCACAGATGGGGCATTTATCTATCTGCTCAGAAAGCCTGGCTGTGAGTCAGCCTGCTTCCCTCAGGGTCTTCTGTGCCAGCCAGGGAGCCTCTGTCCCAGCGTGGGGTGGGGTTGATGATGACACCGTTTCACAGGCTCACTGTGAGGATAGAATGAGAAGATGCACCCATAACTGCAGTCTCCCTGGGCCCCCTTGAGCCCAGCGAATGGCCAATGGCCCATGAAGAATGCAAGTTAGACCCCAGACAGGTGGGGGACAATGTTTGCAGGAATCTTTTCATCCTATAGGACACAGCAGGGCTCCCCCAAATTCCCATCTGAGCATTTCTCTTCACACATGAGTCCCCTCTCCGTGGTGCAGCCTCCCAGCTGCTGCCTGCCCCCCTACATAAGGCCAGCCTCCTCTCTCCTACCTCTGCTTCCTGCTGCCTGCCAGCGAAGGAAAGCCGCCTCGCCCTTTCTTGGTCTCTCCCATTTGCATCTCCTCCAGAAATTTGATTTCTGAGTTGCAAGAACAAAGGGTCCCCTTTCCTTGGTTGGACGATGGCAGGGTGTGGAAGCACCCATGACCTTGTTTTATTTCTCCGCTGTCACATGTAGAGTTCCACATGGCACATGGCCCCTTTGGGCGGTTGAATCAAGACTGGTTTGTGTGGCTGCTGCTGTCATTGTGGTTCCCAGGTGAGTGGCCCCTTCCACGCCTGGGACAGGGATCCTCTAGAGGTGCAGGGGCTTCTGATGCATCTGGGGGCTGTACAGAGGTGCTGGCTTTCAGAGCCCAGCTGCCTCAGCTTGAGGGCTCTCTTCTGGATTGGCAGTTTCTGCACCTGGCCCGTAGGTTCATTCTCGACTTGGGTCTTTCTTATGCCCAAATAGCCCAGCCAGAAGTCAGGGCTCTCCATGCTTTGCATTACAGGTTTTCATTCAAGTCTATTACGGAGAGTGTGTTGATGTCAAGTGGGACTGTGATCTGGTCATGCCTCTGCCTGGAGCCTTCCCTGGCTCCCCAACCCTGTCAGGGCAAAGGCCTGGCTCTTTAGGCTCTTTAGGCACCTTGGTGGTCTGGGCCCGGCTTGCCTCTCAGCAGTCCCTGAACGTAACCTCAGGTCCTTTGCTGTTCTTGCTGTTTGCAGCGATCTGACAAACCTACCCCTTCTCTCAACCTGGGCTCGTTCTGATTCACCTCCCAAAATTCAGATGCCTCATTCTCAGCCTCGTGTGGCTCTGCTCAAGAATAGGAGGACCCTCCTGGCCTCACAGGCCCCCACCCCACCCCATCAGAACACTTCTTGGCCAAGCTCAGAGTCATCTGCCACCCTCTCTGGAGCACCCACCCCGTCCCAGCCCCACTCTGAGCTCTGTGAGGACAGGGGCTGCCCTGGCCTCGCCGCTGTCCCGTCCTCAGTACCTAGTGTGGGATTGAGACACAAAAGGTCAAAGAACAAACGAATGAACGTTCTTTGTTTTTGGTTCGAATTCCATTCTTTTAGCAAAGAAAATCTTAGTTTTGGTTCAGAAGGATTTACTACATAGTCATCTTTTAAATGATGTGACCTCTGGCTTTGGATAAAATCTTAAAAATAATAAATACTTTGTTTCTGATTCTTGCTTCAACATAAAATATGGTTTTTTAAGTTTCTGGAATCCTGGCTGGGTCTGGTCTCTGTAAAAAAGTAAAACTTCTCAGTCAGATCAATTATTTGTTCATGGAAAAAGGAAAAAACAAATCCTATCCAGCGGTTTGGTTAAATGAAATCCCCCAACCCACCACCTGCTCCCTGACATGGACGCCGAGGTTCCTGCAGGGCCCCTGTCACTGGGGCCTGGAGCAAGTGGTGGGGAGGCTGGTGCTGGTGCATTTTCTGCTTCCACTTTTGGATGATTTAATGCTCTGGGGGAAATGCTTTGAAAAGAACCCTCCTCGCCAGCCCTTCAGCAGGTTAGTTTAGCTTAGTAATTAGCAGTCACAATAGGAGCTAGGATAATTATCCCCCAAAGTCAAAAGAAAAATACAGATGTTTTTAAAGCTGCACAGTAGAGATTTTGCCTTTCGATTGTAATAATTTAACATGTGAAATGAATCAGATGCCAGCTTTTCCGGGGACTTAGTTTCCCAGGTAGGTTAAGGAAAACCCTGCTGTTTTCCAAAAGAACAGTCTTGGATTGGGGACATGGGGTGGGGACAAACACATGTGACAATTTTCAGAACCTAGCAAGAAGCAAGGGAGGCTGGATTGAATAAATTAATGAGTTTTCCGCTCCTGGGATTTGAGTTAAAGCTTCCTCATAATTGAAAATTGCCGGATGCTCCTCTGTGCTGAAATACAAAACTACAGGTGTGTGCTTACGGCATGGCATGGCTGTCACATCTCACACGGAGATGAAGAGTGGAATACGCAGCGACTGCGGAATGGACGTCCCTGTTGGCACTGAGAAGGCTCCAGGGCGGGTCTCTTTGGCTTCTCGGGCATTTCTGTGCTGCCTCCCACATGTATTCCCCATGATTCCTCCATACCTATTGGAAGGTATTTATTGGAAAGACCCCCCGGTGTTACAGGAAAGGGGTCCTGATCCAGACCCCAAGAGGATATCTTGCAAGAAAGAATTCAGGGTGAGTCCGTAAATGAAAGCAAGTTTATTGAGAAAGCAAAGGAATGAAAGAATGGCTATATAGACAGAGCAGCCCCAGGGCAGCTGGTTGCCTATTTTTATGGCGATTTCTTGATGATATGTGAAACAAGGGGCGGATTATTCATGACTCCCCTTTTAGACCATATAGAGTAACTTCCTGATGTTTGCCATGCATTTGTAAACTGTCATGACCCTGGCAGGAGTGTAGCAGTGAGGATGACCAGAGGTCACTCTCATGGCCGTCTTGGTTTTGGTGGGTTTTAGGTGGCTTCTTTATTGCAACCTGTTTTATCAGCAAGGTCTTTAGGACCTGTATCTTGCCCAGACCTCCTATCTCATCCTGTGACTTAGAATGCCTTAACAGACTGGGAATGCAGCCCAGTAGGTCTCAGCCTCATTTTACCCAGCTCCTATTTGAGATAGAGTTGCTCTAGTTCACATGCCTCTGACATCAGCACAGTCTTGTTCCTGGAAATGAATGAAAGGATCAGATTGCTGGGGAGATAAAAGAGGCTCAGACCAACGGGGCCCCTAGTCATGTTGGGTCAACTCTCACCCCGCACTCGGCTCTTCCTGAGGCCTCCACCCTGGGCTGCCTGGCGGGGTCCTCAGGAAGTTTCATTTCTCTGAGGACGTGGGTTTGGGTTTCAGATTTGCTAAGGGCCCTCTTAATTTTTGTGGGTAGACCCTGTCCTCTTTCAGGGACTCAGTTTACTCAACTGTAAAATGGATGTTGGTTTTGATCAATGGTTTTCAAACAGTGCCCTGCAGAATTCTAGTTCTGAGAGACATTAAGCGATGTTACATTTAAAAAAAAAAAAAAAGGAACCTAGTGGATAACATCCTTCCCTTGGCTCAGGCTGATTTTGCCCCTCTGGGGCTATTTGGCAACATCTGGAGACATTTTTTGGTTGTCATAAGGTGGGAGGATGCTGCTGGCATCTAGGAGGTGGAGGCCAGGGGGCTGCCAACATCCCATAATGCCCAGGATGGCTCCATAGCAAAGAAGCATCCAGTCCCAAATATCTATAACGTTGAGGTTGAGAAACAAGCCCTAAGGTTCTAGGTCTCATTTGAATATTCAAGACTATGGGCAGGGTTACAGTAAAGAGCTCCACTTAACTCTGAATCCGGAATTCCTTACATTCATTTGTAGGCAGATTCCCTTTGTTTCCCCACTAGCCTGGGATTCTTGTTCCTCAGAGCATGCTCAGGAAACACGGAACATTGGCTCCAGCTCTAACCATCTTGGACACACAAACCCTAAGAATGACTCCGGCCTTCTCATCACCCAGCTCTGGTGCAGGGCGTCTTTCAGGGAAAGTGTTCAGGAAATGCCGGGAAAGTTCAATGGAAGCTGGTCCTAGGGCAGGTTCCCTGATGCAGAGCCTGAAATGGAGACTTATTCAACTAGTTTATTGGAAAAGAGCTCTGGGGAGAAGAGAGACGGGCAGGGAAGGAGCTAAGCAAAAGGGTGTCCTCTGCTGGAGACCCGTTTCTGCCTGAACCCCGGGAGGTGGTGGTGTGGGCTGGAGAGCTCCAGAGCTTGGAGAGCTCAGGGTGGGGGTAGGGGGCATGAGTTGATTACAGTGTTGAAGTCACCTTGAGTGGGAGGCCCGTTTACCCTTCCTTCCGTGGTTCCTTCCAGCACTGGCCTTGGCCTGTGGGTGGGCATAGCCTCCCAGGTAAAGCTTCATCTCTCTGGAGGTGGGGAAGGCTGTGAGCTGTCAGCAGGCCACCCTCATAGCTTCCGGGGGCTGGCTGCAAAAGCAGGTAAAGAGAGGGGACCTGGGCAAGGCACCAGCAGCGTCAGCTACGAGGTAGCACAGCGTGCAAGTGCTTAGATCTCTCAAAGAGCAGGGATCCCCACTGGCTGGAGGAAAAGAGTGGTCTTTGTTTAACTGACCTTCCTTGGACTTTGAACATTCCTCTCCCCCAGCTTTCAGGGATGCTACTGTTGCTGAAAATCACAGAGCTCCCAAGAGTCAGAGGGCTGCTAGGGAAGATAGTAGAGGGGAAACCAGCCACCAGCACTGACAGCCACTTCGGGAACACCTGCAGAGAGCAGGTCCTTAGCCAGGGGCTATTTCAGAGGAGGAGGCTGGGTTCTGGAGTGGTCCAAGATCACACAGCTGATAGAGGTCAGAGAATCAAGACTTTTGGCCTCTCTTCGTAATATTCTCCACATGGGCCACAAACCCTCTTCAGAATGGCAGGGTGGGGTTGACAACGAAGTAAACAAGGGTGCAATATGCAAGTACATGATGGCCTTATTTAATTAGCCTCATATTTGAAAACACGTGGCTTCAAATTGGATGCTAGTGGAACATTCTGGCCCGCATCCCCTGCTCCTCTTCCCAGCCCTGAACCCCATGGTCACCATTTCATGGGTGTTAGCCACTGACACCTCCCCAGCTGATTCACAGCCATTGGAAGGTGGAGGCACTTTCTGGGCAGACTTGAGAAGCAGCCTCTCTTTGTGGGAGGACACTGGACTTGTAGTCAAAGATTCCGCTGCCATGGAAAGGCTAATAGTGGCATTCTATCCCTTCATATAGGTTTACTGTAATTTTCATGAGTAGTAATTTATTATTAGACATTTGGGGTAGTTTTTCCATATTTTCCAATATTCTAAGTAACAACACAGTGAATATCTTTGTATATTCAGGTCCACCTAGGCCTTGATTAATTCCCTCGGGATAAAGTCTTAAAATAATTATGGGGTCAAATTTACCCACATCTTAAAGGCCTTTTAGGAAGATTGCCAATTTCAACCCCAACATTAATCTAGGGAGATCTCATTTCTTTGCTTCCTCACTGGACTAGGTCTTATCTTTGTTGATCTATTAGGAGAAAAACAGCATCCTAGTGTTTTAATTTGACTTAAAAAAAAAAAACTGGTGTTAAAGAACAAATTTCAACACATTTTGTTTAAAGATCAAATTGGCTTTTCTTTGTGGTTCATGAATGGGGCAGCATCCCATTCTTGTGATAGGAAGAAGCTCCTGTGGGTGGAACAGAGGAGGCAGATTTTATAGGCAGAAAAGAGCTAAAGAAACAGACACAAAGAACAGATCATTTCGTGGTGACTTTCCTTATAGGGTTGAAGCAGACAAGACTTCCCTGATGCTGGCTAAAACTAGCCTGTTTGGGGATTTGGCCATTGTCTCTCTCCTGATTTCTCAGTTCGGATAACTTCAATTTGGTGACGTGTGACTTCATCTTGGCTAGGCCTGGGGCCTGGTGTGCGAGCTCTGTCCGAATCCACGGGTTCCCGCACGCTCTATGTGGCAACTGTGAGGCTCACGTTATTTCCCTGTGCGGGCGACCGTTCATCTCTTTGTTGGAGGTTGCCTACTCACGTGCTTGGCCTGCTGTCCTGGTTGTCATCTTCTAAGCTCACTTTCCTATTAAACTCAACGCTTGGCAGTGAGGAGTCTGCTGACGTTTTTCAGTTCATGGTTCACCTTGTCTTCATTTTGTTGGAGTCTAGTTTCAAAACCTCAACCACCCAGGTAGAGATGGTTCCCCAGGAAGTGGCCATTGGCAGAAACGCTGATTTAAGGCACTTTCTCCTGCTCCACCCCGCTCCCACTTTTAAAAATGAAAGCTCAGCTACAACTGGAAAGTTCAGTCGGGAAGAAGTTCAAGGGGTCAAAGCATATCCTGTTCTTCATTTCACAAATCATGCCACTCGTTGCCCAATTTAGAGTGATTTGGTGGCAACACTTGGCAGCAGGATGTGAATTGCCTCACACACACAGCGACAGCTGAGGATGTTTTCGCCTTTTGGGTGGTGTGCACAGGAAGTCCTACAGGGGCTTCTGGGGCCCAGAACGCTGGTCCTGGAGTCAGCAGACCTGAGTGTGAGTTCTGGCTGCATTGCTGACAGAGCTCTGCATGGCTGAGTTGTCATTTAACCCTCTGAGCTTTCTGTTTCTGTAACATACGCCCTGAAGCATTGTTGAGACCACCCTGCCTGCCCATGATGATCTCAGGCCTTTGAAAGGGCTCCCTGGCACCTCCTTCCCCTGAGTTCTGAAGGGTGGAGTGATGCATCTTTATTTCTGCCCTCACTCTGTGTGTCGGGATTCCATTTCCTCCCTCCGTCTATAATACAGAGTTGTTTTTCACAGCGCTGAGTGGAATGTGGTCGCCACATCCCCAGGCTGTTCAGGGATTCTCTCTGAGTATACCTCTGGGTCCTGTACTTCTCAGGACTCCCCGCTGGCTGCCTCCAAGTCCCTACTTTGCGATCACTCTTCCTGCAGGAAATGGAAATGCGACAGGGGCCTTTGTTGCTAAATACACATAAATCTTGATATGGTAATGGCTCCCAGCTGCTGTGCACTTCCTGGGTGCCAGGCCCCTGCTCAGGGCTGCTGAGGGATTCTCTGCACACAGACCATCCATATGGCGGCCCCATCAGTTTTCCCTCCGAGGGACCCTGGGAGAGGACTCAGAGACCCACATGCAGCCACATGTGCACACACAACACACACCCATTCACATTCACACAGACTCACATTCTCATACATCCACCTCCATACACACAGACTCTTGCACATAGGCACACAGACACACTCTTACACGTTCTGTCACTCACACTCACACAAACACATAGATACACAGACATGTTCAAACACTCATACAAACTCTTACACACAGACACATCCACACAGACATACACACTCATACATTTATACAAACTCACACGCATACATACACACAATACTCACACAGATTCATACCTTCTCACATTCACACATACAGTCTTACACAATCACCAAAACACACACACACACATACAAACTCCCACACATGGCACATTCACAGACACACGGACATAGACACACACAGGCGCACACTCACACGATGGTACCAGAGCCTGTTCGTTCTGTGCACATGATCTAGTTTCTGGCCACCACACGTAAAGAAGGACACACAGACTGAGGCGCACTCTGAGGAGGGTGGTCAGGGTGGCCCCCGTGCCTCCGAGGAACCATGAAGATGCCGGGATTCCGGTGGGGAGAAGAGATGGCTCGGAGGGCCACTGCCTGCTCTTGCGATGCTCCGTGACCTTACCTGTGGAAAATGGATTGTTCTGTGAGGCTCAGAGACATGACAAATGAGGACTGGAAGTTGGGGGAAGGAACCAGACCTATTTGTTAGTGAAATGAGTGTGATGCAGCTGCTATGATTTGAATGTTTGTCCCCTCTTAACTCATGTTGAATCTTAATCTTCAGTGTGGCAATATTGAGAGATGGGGCCTTTAAGAGGTGAATGGGTCATGAGGGCTCTGCCTTCACGAATGGACTAATCTATCCATGGATTAATGGGTTAATGGATTAATGGGTTACTGGGGGAGTGGGGCTGGTGGCTTTATAAGAAGAGGAGGAGAGGCCTGAGCTGACATGCTTAGCCCATGTGATGCCCTGAACCGCCTGGCAGCCATTGCAGCATGTGAGGCCCACCCACCTTTTGTGGGTTCAGTCAGTACAGAGTCATGTCCTGAACTGCCTCAGGACTCTTCAGAAAGTCCCCACCAGCCAGAAGACCTTCATTAGATGCAGTCCCTCAACCTTGGACTTCTCAACCTCCAGAACTGTAAGAAATAAATTCCTTTTCTTTATCAATCCCCCAGTTTCAGACATTCTGTTGTAAGCAACATCTCTGAACCAGGAGCTGGGATAAAGCTGTGAAGAGGGCATGGTGCCATCTTCCTCAAGTTCACGCTTTCCTAGAGGGGGACCTCTAGAAGGATGATTCCGTTATGGTCTCTATGACACTGACATGGGATGTGTGGGTTCAGAGCTGAGGGCAGCGGCCTGAGCCCCATTGTGGAAGTGAGCTTCCTGTCACTGGCTGTGTCCAAGCAGGACCGGGCAGCGGTGGACAGGGATGTAGGGGCAGGGCCTCGAGGCCCGGATGGAGGCTTGGATGGGACTCACACCCCTGACTCACAAGTGGCTGCTGTTTTAAGTGTCTCACTTGGTGGTGCTATGGAAAGGAGATCAGAAAGAGGAAGTAACAACTCCTTCATCCCTCCACCCCAGCCTCCGTGGCCTTATCTGAGCAACCCTAGTGTCAGCAGCTGGGAATAAAGGCTGGCTCAGCAAGCAGTTCAGGTGATCAGTGCCTTGGCAAACAACACAACAAAAACCCGCCAGCTTCATGCTTCAGCAGATGCTCAATTGAGTTGGGTGTGTCTAAGGGGCAGAGGTTGAAGGAGGAAGACCCCCTGTTCTGCAGCTGATTTGCTGTGCCTTTAGGCAAGGCGCCTACTCTCTTGGGCCTCTGCGATGATTTCAGGAGTTGCACTAGTTGGTGTCATGGCCACTCCAGCTCCGAAGGGCTGCACGTAACCCTGTAGTGACTCAGCCCACAAAGGGTGGGTGGGCGGCACACCCTGCAATAGCTGCCAGGCAGAGATCAAAGGGCCAGGCAGGAATGTTTCTGGAATGATGCTATTTATGTCTTTCTGGGTTTCTGAACAAAACCCCAGAAGCAGAAACCACTTACTTCTTAGCCACCAGAGGTTTCTTTACAAGGGTGATATGAACTAACCAAAGACAGCTGCATCAGAACCGAGACTTTTCTTTAAACTGTCATCTGTAAACCTCCATGATGGACACAGCATTTGCCTGCTGTAAAGCTTGGACGATAGCTTTAAATAGATAATCCTCAGGCCTTCACATTTCAGCTGAGGCAAAATCCACAAACAGCCCGAAGTAAACAGGAAAATTAAAAGCTTACAGGAGCTTACATTTTAAAAATTGCGAAGGGCATACAGCGAGTTATATTAAGAGACTCTGTGTTACTAACTGGTCCCCCACCTCGCCATCCTTCTATTAGATTGATGCTGGTAATACACCTGCCAAGTAGGCATGGACTTTGCATGATTTTGCCAAAGGTTATGAAGTAGTTTTGGGTCCATTCCCTCAACCAGTCCCCACCCCAGGGGACTCAAGCATGGATAGTTTTATGGGTGGGCACAGAGCTCTGGCCTCAGAAAGGCCTCCTGCTTGGTTTAAAATTCTGCTGGGATTGTCTCAAAATTCTAAATAATTTTTGAATATGTGACAATATGACACATATTGAACTTTAAAGCTAAACAAAACCTCAAACTATGTAAGACGAAAACAGACACAAGGAGAGCTTGAGGAATCCACATTCACAGATTAACACAGCTCTACTGATCAAGCAGACGACCAAAGTGATACTGATAACGAATTAAGTTAGAGTTTATGAAAGAATACATAAATAACCATGAAGCCAATAGGTGTGTATCCAATTTTTAAGAATGTGTGGATGTTTATAAAAATGTATCCTGTAGTAAATCTTGACTAAAGTCTCAACAAATACCAACAAAGTAACATTATCCTAACTCTGTCTCTGAGCACAAGCAATTATGTTAAAAATCAACAGGAAAAAGATAAAAGCATGTTTGGAAGTTGCTATTGTTTGAATGTTCCTGTGTTCCCTCCAAAATTTGTATTTTGAAATCCTAACCCTTAAGGTGATAAGATTAGGAGGTGGTGCTTTCGGGAGGTGATTAGGTCAAGAGGGTGAAGCCCTCATGAATGGAACCAGTGCCCTGATGAGGGGTTGACAAAGACCTCTTACGTCTTCTAACATGTGAGGACACAGCCAAAAGGTGCCATCTATGACTCAGAAATCAGGCTCTCAGACACTGAATCTGCCAGCACCATGGTCTTGGACTCTCTAGCCTCCAGAACTGTGAGAAATAAATTTCTGTTGTTTATAAGCCAGCCAGTATATGAAATTTTGCTACAGCAGCCCAAATGGACCGACACAGAAATTTTAAAATGTTGCCAAATAACTCATGAGTTAAAGAGGAAATCAATGGAATTTCAAAATGTTTAGAACTAAGGAATAAAAGAACATGGCCGGGCATGGTGGCTTATGCCTATAATCCCAGCACTTTGGGAGGCCAAGGTGGGTGAATCATCTGAAGTCAAGAGTTCAAGACCAGCCTGGCCAACATGGTGAAATACCATCTCTACTACAAATACAAAAAATTAGCTGGGCATCGTGGTGGGCGCCTGTAATCCCAGCTATTCTGGAGGCTGAGGCAGCAGAATTGCTTGAACCCAGGAGGCAGAGGTTGCAGTGAGCTGAGGTTGTGCCATTGCACTCCAGCCTGGGCAAAAAGAGCAAAACTCTGTCTTGATTAAAAAAAGAAGAAGAAGAATAAAAGAACGGTCTAGCCAATTTGTGAGATACAGCAAAAGTAGCACCCAGAGGAAAATGTGTAGCTTTAGTTTAAATGAGTTAAGGGTTCAACTCAAGTCCCTAGAAACAACCTTGAAGTAAAACTACAAGAAAAAAAAAAGGCAAGAAAATGGTAAGTATAAGAGCAGAAATTAACAAAATAGATAATCAATGGTTATATTTGAGGTACTTGAGAAATAGACACAGTTCTAGACTTCCTTGTTTTCTTGGCGTAAATAATTTCTTTAGTAATCACACCACAAACATGGTTATTCGTTTAATAACTGTATTCCCTATAAGACCACATTCTATGCTTGTTTTGTTCGCCATTTTATCCCCACAGCCTGGACCTTGATAGACAGACATTCGTTAAACATTTGCACATGGAATGAGTGAAAGGAATCTTAGCCCTGCCATTTACTCTGTGCCTTTGAGCAAGTTATTTGCTGAATCGGAGCCTCTCTTTCCTCATCTGTCAAATGGAGAGAAGGAAACCTCCATCATGGGCTGCTGTGAGAAACACGTTAAGCTTTTCTGCAGTTCCCAGGGTGAACAGTCAATCATGGAGAAAGTTGTAATTATGAGCCATGGAATTGGCTCTGATACTGGAGAATGCCCTGCCCGCCCAGCGGCCCCACCTCCATCAGCTCTTTGAAGGCACAAGAGGCAAGCTTGAGAGGAGCTGGAAAATATGGCAAGAGAGAATCACAAGGAGGGTCAACTCACCTCCAGTGCCGGAGATGAGCCCGAACGGTAGAGGGAGCCAGCGCATCCTACCCTGCCTCGGCCGCCCTGAGAGACTTTTGCTGGAATTCTCACCCGTAGCACTCGAATGGCTCCTTCTTTTCATCAGATGCGTCTTGATTCTGCTGTTACCTTATATTCCGGCCATGTGCCTGTTAGCCCTAAGATCTATCCTCCACTTTCCCCCGACCCTGCTGTGTATCCCAGGGTGGCTTCTGCAAAACGTTTGCATTTCCCTGGGGAAGATGCATTTTCCAGGCATGCTTGCCCTTTGGTTTCTGGCTATATTTAGCTGATGGGAGGTGCTCATGGCAGATTGGAAGCCAGGGAGAAAGAAGAAGCCAAGATATCTCTTCCCCCAAACCCCTCTCTGCTTTAGAAACTATCCCAGACAGCTGCCCCATCTCCTTTGGGTTGCACATTCTACTGGGCCATGCTTCCTTCTGTGGCGTCCGCTCTTGGGTTCTGGAAGCCCTCCCCTTTGTGTCTAGCTAGGGCTGGTGGCAGCTGCTGTTGCTTGATCTCCGGATAGCCTCACCGTGTCCTTTGCCCTTTCTTCTCTTCTAGCACCTTTGAACCTAGTTCTCTATATTAACATTCTTTTCTTAAACTGCTTAGTTGGGATCTGCTTTCTTGATTAGAGACCAAAGTTTCTTCTCAGAGAAGCCTTCCCTCATTGTCCAGGGAAAAGTAGCTCCAGGCTCTTTCCATCATCTTATCCCACTGGTACCCTTCTCAGCACTAACTGGTACCCGAAATGGTGAGTTCATGAATTGCTTCCTTGTTGATTTTCCTTCTCTCCCAGTGAGAATGCAGACATGGCGGGCACGTGGTCACCCTTATATCCCCAGCACCCAGCAGAGGGCTTGGTGCATAGTAGGTGCTCAAGGAATGTTTATGGTCTGTCATTGGATGCCACTAATCTAATGTGTGGCCTCAGAAAGATCACAGTCGCTTTCTGTCCCAAGGTCTCATCTTCTCAGCCGCCAGTAAGAGTTGGGCTTGATGCTGAATGTCTGGGATTCTGTGACTTTGCTTTGCAGTGACTATTATAACTCAGCCAATTTGAAAACAACTCAAAATTTCCAATTTCCTTGTCCGGAGTTGTCAGCCTGGCTAACAAATGTCAGAAATCACCAACTCCTTAGAGTGCTGTGTTCTACTGGAAGGCCATTTGTCCTGGAAAGCCATTGCTCTATATTAAGTGCTCAAGTGTGTGTGCTCATTAGGAAGAAATGGAACAGAGAAGCCATCATTCAGTGTCAGCAATGACCTGACAACTTGGGCAGCTTGCACAAGCCATTCCAAATATCAATAAATATGTAATTAAGGCATTGGAGGCCAGCAAAACTCAGCCAAGTTCGTTGGAACCTGCTCTTCTAAGCTGTCTCTAGCAATGCATGGGAAAGGCCGGAGCCTTTGTGTTTTGAGCTTTAAGGCAGCCACATGCTGAGCAGCCATTTTGTGTGGGCACACCACAGCACTGGGATTCTGTTGAAATAGGCTTAGTACTTGGCATTTGGGCAGCTTCTCTCACTCCACTGCCACTGCACTGCTCGGGGCCCCATCGCTTTTTGGTCCAGACCTTTCTCCCGTGTCCCGCTGGGATTTCTGCTTCCAGGACACCCCCTTCTCTTTCCCATTCCCCTCAATCCCTCCTCCACAGCAGACTTTCTCAAATGCTTACAGGACTGAATCATGCACCCAGTTAATACCCTTAGTAAGTTCCACTGGCTTCAGGACAATTTTCTGGCTCCTTAGCACTGCACTCCAGATTACTTAGGGTCTGTTCCCCAACAGCCTCTGATGCCTAACTTTGGCCATCCCCTCTTGGCGTGTGCTTTATTTCATTTGATTTTTTAAATATATATTTTTACACAGGGTCTCACTTTGTCTCCCAGGCTGGAGCCCAGTGGTGTGATCACCGTTCACTTCAGCCTTGACTTCCCAGACTTAAGTGATCCTCCCACCTCAGCCTCCTAGAATAGCTGGGACTACAGACGTGCACCACTGCACCCGGCTAATTTAAAAAAATTCTTTGTAGAGTCGAGGTCTCACTATATTGTCCAAGCTGGTCTCAAACTCCTGGGCTTAAGTGACTCTCCTGCCTCGGTTTCCCAAAGTGTTGAGATTTTAGGTGTGAGCCACTGCGCTGGCCTCAATGTGTGCTTTCAACACCATGTTTCTTGTGGTTTTCCCATTCTACCTCCTGGTTTACCCCCTAGCATGTTTGCTTAAGCTCCTCTTCCCTCCTAGAATACCCCTTTCTTCCTCCTTCTTCCGATGCTAACACATTCCCTTTTTCCCTCAATTTTTCAGTGAAGTATCTGGTATCCAAGAGATATAAAGAATACACCACCAAGCTTAAGAAACAAAGTATATTAAGACGGTGACAGCTCTTCGTGGATCCCTTCCTAATCCTCCTCCTCACTTCTCCCAGGTGAGCATCATTCTGAATCTTGAGTTTTACCTTATAACGATCTTTGTATATGAACGCATGCATGCATCACTAAGCAACTGGCACGTTGCTGAAAATGTTTTCACATGTTACATAAACGGTTTCATACTCTTCTCCTATTACTTGCCATTTTTGCCTCTATCATGTTTTTGAGGTGCTCCGTGTTGACGCATACAGCCCCAGTTCATCCATTTGCAGTACCGTACAGTATTTCCATGTGTGTGCGCGTTTCTGTGAATGTGTGTGTTTATTCTCTTGTGGGACACTTAGGTTGTTTCTTTGCTTTTGCTGTTATTAACCCACTGCTGAATACATCTCCTTGTGCACATGGACAAGAGCTCCTCAAGGGTATCCTGCAGAAATGGAATTGCAACTCACAGGCCCAGCACATCTTCGGTTTTACCGTCTGTTGCCAAATAATTTGTCAAAATAGAGTAGTTTGTATGCTGGCCAGTGATATATAAAACATTTCTCTTCAGTCTACATGGTTGCCTAAACTTTTCTATTGACAGATTTAAAAATTTTGACAGTAAATGGATGCGAAATGGAATCCCATTGTCGTTTTGACTTGGCATCTTCCCTATTCTAGGCGGACTGTTGTGTTTCCTCTTCTGTGAAATGCCTCTGCATAACTTTTGTTTCTATTTCTGTTTTCCGCTAATGACTTTTTAGTGATTTGAAATATATTTTGGATAATCTTTTTTAAAGAGATGCAGGGTCGTGGTGGTCTAGCTACGTTGCCCAGGCTGGCCTCAAACTCCTTCACTCAAGGGATTCTCCCACTTTCGCCTCCCGAGGAGCTGGGACTACAGGCATGTACCCCTATGCCTGGCGATTTTCTTTTCTTTTTCTTTTTTTTTTGGTGATATGTTGCAAGTATTCTTTTCCTGTTTGTGGTTTGCCTTTTTCTGTTTGAAAAAATATTTTTGTATTATTTGTATGTGATGGACAAAATATTTTTTAAAATTTAAATTGTCCTATTTTTTGTCTTTTATGATTTATGCTGTTTGTCTTTTTTCTCCCATATAATCTGATGCAGGAATCCAGTTTATTTGTCACGTGGGCAGCAAATTTTCCCAGCACCATCTATCTAATAGTCAACCCTTTCCTCTTTCAATTAGTCAACTTTTTCAGTTGAATGAAAGCAATGATCTGAGATATTCTTGCCTCATTTATAATTTTAAAAGGAATGTTTTTCAGTGCTTTATCATCAAATATGATGTTTATGTAGCTATTTTAAATTTATTCTATCGGATTAAGTAAATTACCATATTTTTCTAAATAGCTAGGAATTTTTATCACGAATGAGGGTTAAATTTTATCCAATGTCATTTTCTGTCATTAATAAGGTGCTAATGTTTGTCTTTAATCTCTAAATATAGTGAAATTACCAATAACTTACTAATAATAAACCATCTTTATTTCTAGAATAACCCAATTTGACGATGATGTATTATTATTTTATAGGCGTTGGTAGATTGGGGTTGTTAACGTCCTGTTAGTACTCTTGCATGTATACTTAAGAGAGATGTTAGCTGGAGAGTTTCCATTCCTCAACTGTTTTTAACTATTTGAATTACCAAGGTTACACTAGCTTCACAAAGTGGTCTCACCCTTTCTAATCTCTGAAAGAGTTTATATAAGATCGGAATGAAAAGCTTGGTAGGCCTCTCCTGTAAAAACCATCTGGGCCTTGCAGTTTTTGGCGGAAACTAATCTAATTTGTTTAGTGGTCATAGAACTGTCCAGGTTTTCTATTTCCTCATGAGTCAGCTTTGGTCACTGTGTTCATTAGGACTTATGAATAAGCTCAGCCGGGTGCAGTGGCTCATGCCTGTAATCCCAGCACTTTGGGAGGCTGAGGCAGGTGGATCGTGAGATCAGGAGTTCAAGACCAGCCTGGCCAACATGATGAAACCCTGTCTCACCTAAAAATACAAAAATTAGCCAGATGTGGTGGTGCATGCCTGTAATACCAGCTATTCGGGAGGCTGAGGCAGGAGAATTACTTGAACCCGGGAGGTGGAGGTTGCAGTGAGCCGAGATCGTGGCACTGCATTCCAGCCTGGGTGACAGAGCAAGACTCCATCTCAGGAAAAAAAAAAAAAAAGAGTAAGCTCAGGTGCAGAATCCTGCAGGAAGTCTTCTGTGACATCCCTGCCCATAATAGACTAAATTACCTTCCTACTAACTTCTGCACAGTATTGTCATTCATTCAGTCAAACAATATTTATTGAGCATCTACTGTATGAGCTCTTCTAGGTGCTAGGGAAAACCAGTCAACAAAATAGCAGAATCCCCTGTTCTCACAGAATGTACATACTAGTGAGTGGGAGGGCGTCCATAGACAATATACGCGAATGACTTGTATGACCTGCTGGAGGGAAAACGTTCAGCAAGGAAGCGGTCCAAGGAGTGTCAGGGCAGGCAAGGCTGCAGTTTTAATACATCAGTGAGAGATGTCACTGCACACACTCCTTCTTTAGGAAATATTTATGGAGTACCTACCAGGTGCTAGGTACTAGGATCACAGAGAAGAACTAAATAAATATTCTTGCTTTTGTGGAGTTTATTTTCTGGTGGGACACAAGTGATATGTAGGTAAATAATAAAATAAATAGAAATTATAGCTATTGATGAAAGAGATCAATAGGTGCTTTGATAAAGATAGCAGGGAAGCTGGTGTTGAACAGGGTGCTCCCTTTGAAGAGGTCCCTTGGGGCTGGGAGCTGAAGCATGGGAAAGAGAGAGTGGGACAGAGCACCTCATGGAAACAACCTGCTCACCTCTTGTCTCATCCATGCAATTTTGAGCTCCTTGAGGGAAGAGATCATGAATGATTCATTCCCCGTTTCCAGCATGGCACCAGGCCTGGCACATTAGAGATGCTTCGTAAATGTTAGTTTACCTGTTATGTAGAAGAAATCACGAGTAAGAGCTGAAAAACATTTGAAAATTGCCGTTCGCTGGCTGGAAGAAACAAAGTTCATCATGCAATTAGCTGACATTTATTCAACAAACGCTAACAGTGCCTGGCAGTGAGGTACAGGTTGTGCAGAAGACCCCCCTTTGAGGCGTTTTAGTCCAGACAGAGAGGCAGACTGGAGATCCAGGCCCGGGCGTTCCCAGCAAAGGGGTGGGCGTGTGGTCTGGCAGTGGGCCAGGGGCTGTGCTCCCATCGGTGATGCCCAGCCTGGGTGTGCCATGCCTTGTGGATGGAAAAGTGGATGTGGTGTTAGAGCTGGTCTGGGTCCTCCCTGGCTCAGGTCCCTGGAGACAGATCTGAGCAGTGACCAAACTCCAGGGAAGGGTCAGCTCCTGCAGCCAACCACCTGGGCCTCCTACTGACAGCAGGACACAGCCAACTTGTTGAGAAGATAGCCACACAGATGCCATGGGGTGCCCAAACCCAGTATCTAGCTCCTTCTGAGGCACTGGGGACATTCCTCTGGCCATCAAGTGGCAGTGTTTAAATGGCAGAAACATTTGCTACCTTGTCTCAGGGAGTTTCACAGGACTAATGGATTGATTTACACTCTGCAAGGGAGAAAAATGTCCTCCTCTGAGATGCGTCATGAAAACAGTGACGGCATTTGAAATTAACTGGGCAGGTCCATGTTTCTTTACTTCCTAGCAGTGTCCAAGTGACACTTTCTGCCAGTTTGCTTCATGCAGCCCTCCTCAGACCATCAGCAATGTGTTTACGGGCTTGGGCGTTGACGTCAGGTGACTAATGCTTCACGAGGGAGGCCAGCACGTACAGGAGTCAGAAAAAAAAAAAACTTTTAAAACACCTGCATAATGGCAATGCCTTGTTTTATTATTTACTCACATTTTGCAAGTATGCATTTCTAAGACCTGAGAATCTGCTAATTTCTTTCAGATACTCTCAATAAGTATTACACATATCGAAAAGTATAGAGCTCTCCTCTACCAAAACAAAACTTAGAAAGGAATTTCCAACTACCATGTACTGCTTGTTGTGGGGTTGCTAGATGCCCCCTCCCACTATATCAGCCCCTGTCCCGCGTTAAAGAGATCCAGTGTTGGTAACCACAGGTGACCACCCACTCCCCACTCCTTTTTGCCCAGGTTGGCCCTGCGCAGGTATTTCATGCTGAAACAATGCTTTTGTTCTTCCCTCTGAAAAATTGTGGGATTAAAGCAACTGGTGGCTTGGGAAGTATACGAACGCTAAAAATATGTAGAAGTACCCAAGCAGCTTTAAGTGGTGCCATTACCTTCCAAACCAAGCCAGGCACATAGCTTGATAAACATTTGTGCAGTGAATGAATGAAAATGTCAAACCCTTGAACCAATGAAGCAGGAAAAATGATCCCACAGTCGCTGACTTCTTAAATTCTCTACTTCGGCTTGTTCTTGCTTTAAGAAAAAGGCACATGCCCATGTTAATTTTTAATATCTATGAACTTCCAAGTCTCAGCCTGAGGCTAACTAGAAATACCAGTGACTCTGGAGAGATTTGGCGAAGCGACAGGAGAAAAGGGTGGAAACGGCGTCTGCAGGGAGGCCCCAGAATGCTGAGTGCCATGCTATCAGTGATGCTATTTCAAAAGACTTTTTTCCTGACTTCATTTTTTGAGTTATTTGGCTTCCTTCTTTATCTTCTCATCCCATTGCTCATGACTCCCAGGCTCCTGTCACCCCCTCGCTATTCTCCTGTTTTCTGGGTTCTCCTCTGTCCTCTGGGGACTGGACCACACAGCACATGCCTGGTGGTGACCTGAAATCTGGGAGCATGAGGGAGGCTGAGAGAGGAGTGAGTGAGAGATGGGAGAGCCAAGCAGGGGAAGGGGAGCAGGAAGAGGAGCTTTCTACCTGCCTGTGCTCTCGCCCTGCCATGGGTCACTGGTGTCTGTCCCTCAGACTTCAGACCCCCACAGACAATGGGGAGCACCTGAGAGTGTGTGACTCTCCTGCCTCTGATGTGCTAGTCATGAGCCCTGGGTGACTGGTCCTTTCCACCATCCCACAGCATCGGGGTGTTCTGCATTCCTGGATGGCTGCCTCAGTTTCCCTGTTCAGAAAACCAAACCTTAAGCCAGCCCTAAAACATGTCCTGAGCTCAGCCTTCTTGGCTGGAACCCTGACCAGCGGGCCTCCCTCCTGCTCAGACAAGGCAGCCTCTCTGTGGCACCCATAGCTGGGTTATTTCCCAAAGACCCTTGACACTTTGCTCTGACTCCAGCAAGTGGGTGGAGGTTCTGAGGCCCCTGTGCATCTCAGGGCTGAGCCATTGTGCATGAGAGTGGGTTTGGGCTGTGCACTGAGACTGTGGGTCCCTTTTTTCTTTATCCTTCTACTCCAAGGAAGAAGCAGTGCCTTTCAGCTCCCCCTAGGAAGGTTCTAGGAGGGGTGGCAGGTGCTGAGCAGGAGATGGGTTCGTTCACAGTGATCTGGCAGCTCCTGGGGCAGGGAGACAGGAATGGCATTTGGAGAACATGGCTTAGTTCTGGCCCTGCTACTCTTGCAAGTGTGTGTGGCACTGTGTAGGATGCCTAGCTTCTCTGGGGCTCAAGTAGCACACCTGTAAAACCAGTGACCTGCTTCTCTCGGCCACTGCAAGAGTGGGGTGCCCTGGCTGGGAATTGCACTGAGGCTGCATCTTAGCTTTGTACTCTGATGGTGAGAGCCAGCTGCCCCTGCTCCTCCAGCCTCAGAATTGGGCAGTCTACTTTCACATCACCTCCCCTTTGGAGATGAAGAATCACTCTTTATAAAAAGAGAGTGGAGAGGGAGAAATGGTGGCCCAGCCCTCTGAAAGAACCCAGGCAAAGCCTTCAGGTGGGGTACACTGCTAGGACAGCGGCTGTCTCCCTTCCTGCTTTCCACCTAGACACAGGCCCGGATACTAGCAAAGTGAGCCTCCTTCTTTAACAGTCACTAGAACAGATGCAAGCAGATGGGACTCCTTGGAAGACAGACAGAGGAAAGGCTTAGGTGCTCCTAGAAGTATCTCAGGGGGATTTTTAGGAGGAAATCAAAGCTACAGCAGGAATCATCAATTGGAAACTCCTTTGTGACATTAATTACTCCTCTTGGAGATGAGAGCCGTGTCTTCTGAGGAAGCTTTTAACATCCTGCGTTATGGCCGTGCTGTCTCAGGGCTCCACCAGAGAGAAGAAAGGCTCGTCAATTATACATGGCCTGTTGCCCTGAGAGTGACTTGATATTGACAGACGGGAGTCTCAGAAGGATGATCCGCTGGGAGAGGGCGTGGAATGTGGCTCATTTCCCAGGCCGCCCTGCCTGGCCTTGCCCCACATAGGCTGGGCCTCCCCTTAGGAGTTCATGGGAGTGAAAAAAATTATTTGAAGGTTAAAAGGGAAAATAACTCTTTGGAGATGTGTGCAAAATGGGGCTAGTTAACGTGTGTGGCCATGGTGCAGGAAGAGCTTGGTCTCGGGCTTGCCTGGGCTGGGCTGGACCCTGGAGTTTGGATTTTTAAAGGCTTCTGCAGGAAAAGCCTTGAAGGACGTCTAATTCATGCTCCCAGTTTATAGTGAGGCTGCACTGAGGGGGCTACAATCGCCCAGGGCCACACAGCAGGTCGGGGAGAGCGAGAGGTGGCGGAGCTGAGGGTGAGCACAGAGAGGCTGCTTGGAGGGAGCCTGGGAGCCTGGGGTGGGGCAGAGAAAATGCTCGCACCCTAGACTGTGGCATCACAAACCCAGGAGGCTGAATGTATGCTGGTCGCTCCTGGCCAGAACTCCAGGCAGTCCTGAGGCCCCCAGATCCTGAGGATTTGGGGAGAGAACCATGAGAACAGAAGAGGAAGGAGACAGCAGGGTCAGAAGAGGCAGGGAAACAGAGTGAGGTGTGTGATAAGACCTGGGTGCAGGACGGGGGATTGAAGCCGCCTGCATCCTCTGCAAAGAGGAGGCTCTGGATAAGCATTTTCTAGGCACAGACCCTCCACCCAGCAAGCTAAGCGCTTGTCAGATGTCACTTGCTGGCATCCTCTCAGTAGCTGCCCAAGACAGGTACAATTGCTATCCTGTTAACCAGAGGTGACAGTGACCCCCAGCTCTAAGAGGTCAGGGACCTTCCCCGGGCTCCTGGTCAGCAGACGGTAGAGCCAGCCTGGGCCTGTCTTCTTAACTACACAGCCTGTCCCACCTGCTCCTGCTGTGGGCTGCTCCCTGACCCCGGTCCATCTACTGCTCCCCCTACGGCCCTGTCCTCCCCTTCCAGACCTGCGGCGTCTGGGTCCTGGTCCCCGATCTCTGTCACAGACAGTCCTCTCCAGCGTGTGGAGGGAGAGTGCTGGGCTGAAGTCCAGGACTAGGTTCTAGTTTTGGCTCCATGGCCCAAACTGTGGTCACAGGCAAATCATTTGTCTCTTCTGAAATGGGCTGTCCCATCTCAGACCTCTCCTGGGCTGGCATTCACCAAGTCCGTCTTCTCCGGGGAATTCTAGATGGTTCTCACCCGCCCCTTCCACCCTAGGGAGCTGGATTCTCCTGAGTTCTCTCGTGACCCCTATATCCCACCCTCGACACCCCCACCCCTATGAGGAGGAGAAGGGGGCCCCAAATCAGCCCTCCAGGCTGGTGGCAGAAGTGGCAAGGTAGTTTCTGTCCACACTGGCGATTGGCCCCAATTTTAAATGCACACTGTTTAGAAATGTTCTTGGTGCATTTTGAGATCCTCTCCAAGCGATAGTCATTGCTGGCCACCCTGCATGGTGGGAAACAGCCCAGCGGGCAGTTAGGGGCAGTGTGGAACCAGGACAGGCCCAGCCAGGCACAGCCTGCAGTGCCCCTCCAGCCTACTGTGCCTCCACCCAGTGCCTGGCCAGCCAAGCAGGGAGTAGAGCGAGGCGCTGTTGCAGGAAGGAGTGGGCGGGGGGAGGGAGGATGATGCCTCTGTGCGGGCCAGGCTTTTCCGTAGCACGTTGAGCTCACAGCCACCCATGAGGCTCCCTTGGTCATCTTCTTTCCCCAGAAGAGGAAACCAAGGCCCGGAGTCAGGAGCAGCGGGGCCACAGTCAGAGACTTGAGTCTCACCTGCCATCCCAGCCTTGCCCCCAGCCTGACCAATGCGGGAGCCCAAGCCATGCCAGGAGGCTCGAAGCCCGCTCCCCCCGGGTACTGTCCTCAGTCTTTGTCACCACAGATGACTCTCAGTCCCACTGGCCAGCCCTGCTCTTCTAGGGCCAGGATCTCTGCAGCCCCAAAGAATGCATGGGGTGGGGAGGGTGGCTGTCCCAGTGCCTGCTTAGTCATGGGACCATGAGCCCATTGAGAGGTTGGAAGGAGGCTTTGGAAGGTCAGGCTGGGCTTGGTCCTGCCCTGGGAGAGGCAGGTAGCAGCGAAGGAAGTGGGCACTAGCGCTGATTCTGGACAAGAACTTGTGTCTTCCCAAAGGAATGTTGCCACCTGGTCATGGTGACCATCTGAGCAGATCACTCTCCTGCCTCCAACCCCGGAAGCATGTCATTTCCTATTGTCCTTGGGGCCAGGGGCCAAACCCTCAGCGTGGCCTGGGACCACCCCCAGCAGTGGCTGTGGCTAGAGCCTCATCTTTGCCCACACCCAGCTCACTGGGCAGGGCCCCCGTGTCTGCCTCGCTGCTGCCTTCTCCTGCCTCCTGCTGCTGAGCCTCCTGGGAAACATGTCCCTGCTCTCCTCCTCTGCTGACCCCTCCCTCCTTTGCCAAGACCCTTTGCACCTTGCTGGGGTTGGGAGCAGAGCTCAGCAAAGGAGTGCCCAAGCTCAGAGGAGGAGGCTGAACTTCCCCCAGCCCGTCCATCTCCCCCTCGGTGCTGGGCTGGCTTTGCAGGGGGATCCTCTTGGCCCTTGGTGAGGCTGGTGCCCAGCCTGGCATTCTGGGTAGCAGAGAAGCCATGGACATCACAAACCACCAGCTGGCCAAGGCTGCAGCTGAATCCCAACACCAGAGCCTGGCCAGGTGAGGGGGCAGGAATGGCGGCTGCGGCCATGTTCTCAGAACCCCTTTCTGCACCCCCAGCAAGGTAAAGAACAAGATGAGGGCCTGGGGTAGGCTGACCAGCCAGGAAGTGCTAAGAGGAGGAGCGGCTGGGAGGCTGATGGCTGTGGAATCTTCCGGGGGTTGCTCAGAGTTGAGCGCATGGGGGGGTTGGAGGGATGATCCTTCCTGGGCTGGAGCAGCTGGAGTGGGTGGGGTGGGGTTGGAGGCCCTGGTAAGCACGGACTGCAGACGGATAAACAGTTCATTTCTGTAGGCAGCTACGCCACCCCTCCCGCAGGCTCCTACTCTGCTGCTCAGGGGCCTCCTGCATGAGGCCCAAGTAGGGTGAGGCCAGCCTGGCCCTCACCCTGGGTCAAGCATGACCCCCTGGGTCATCACAGGGGCCGCTGCCTACTCCAAAGAAAACCTTGATGGCCTGGGCTTGTTCAAGGAGATTCAGGTTCCCTGGGGCCAGGGTCCCTCAGGTCTCTCAGGGACCAAGGGAGGCTGATGGGCTGGTGATGTGTCGGGGGGCCAGGCAGGAGGGCCTGCTTGGAAGGGGTAACTGGTAAGACCCTGGTGGGAGGGGCCCATGGACAGCAGGGTTGACAGATCCCTGGGCCACTCATGGAGCAGCTATGCTGGCCTTGCTCACCAAGCGTGGGCTTGACCCGGCTCGCTTCTTCCTCCCAGTCTCCTGGTTTACAGGTCAGAAGCTGAGCCTCGCTCATGTTCCGAGCCGGTGTGCCTTGAAGCCTACACCCCCTTGGTTGGGCCAACTGCCCCTGTCTTCATCCTCTCAATAATGTCCTGAGCATCAAATCTGGAAAGCTCCTCTGGCTTCTCCAGCACAACCTGCTGAAGGTGCATGAGAAAATCGAAGCCCAAGACCCCAGGGCAAGCAAGGGTCAGAACGGGGAGTGGAAGGAGAGCTGTCTTCCCGACACCCTTAAACCTCACCCAGGTAGTGAGCTTCCGTTAGAGTTGATCTTCCTTTAGAGTTGAGGCCAGTACCTGATGGGGTGGGGACGGAGGAACTGCCAGGGCTCTGTGGAAGACCCAAGGCCTGGGGCTCAGGAGAAGGGCAGCCCATGGGTCTAGAGGATCCAGAAGCTCAGAGGCACACTGGTGCTCCTGATAAAGAGACCTCAGCTCTGAGGTGCCAATGATGAACATTTGCAGGAAAGGCCAGCTGAGGTTCTCCCCGCCATCAGGCAGGGCTGGCAGAGAGCTAGACCACGGCCCAGTGAGGCCGGGAGGTAGAGAGCTAGACCACGGCGCAGTGAGAGCAGGAGGTAGAGAGCTAGACCACGGCCCAGGGAGACCGGGAGGTAGAGAGCTAAACCACGGCCCAGTGAGAGCGGGAGGTAGAGAGTTAGACCACGGCCCAGTGAGGCCGGGAGGTAGAGAGCTAGACCACGGCGCAGTGAGAGCAGGAGGTAGAGAGCTAGACCACAGCCCAGGGAGACCAGGGCTGCTGCCGCTCTGCACACAAGAAGGTGCTCAGGGAATACCGGGTGAGTGGAAGGTGGTGGAGAGGACAAGCTTGGATGTCCGGTCTTGGCCTTGTGTCCATGCTGCCCTCGAAGGCTGCTCTGGGTCTCCAATTCTTCATCCCTCATCAGGAGGTGGAATGAGGCTCCTTCCTCAGGCTCCGAAACCTCCCACTGCTGGCATCTGCTGCCATCCCAGAGTGCTCGGGTCTGGTGTCCTGGTGGGTGCATGGAAAGGGCATCCACAGGGACCTTGCGGGAAGGCCCAGGCCATGGGCATCGAAGGGCTCCAGCCAAGAGCCCAACATGCTCACCCTGGGTAAGAGGCCGCTGCGGAGCACGATGAGACGCATCCCTAATCTCTGCTTCTGCAAATGGGCTCTGTGCAGCAGCTGAAGAAAGACTAGGGCTTTGTAGCTAGGAGGTCAAAATGAGAATAGATTTGGTGTCTGGCAAGAATACCGTATTGAGGAGTAATTTTTTCCCTGTTATAAATCCATTAGGAAATTAAAAATCTAGGCTGTGACTTTAAAAGATGGAATGGAATTTTCTTCTGAGCCCTCTAGGTAAATTTTTTTCCTTGTTAAAGGCAGAAATCTAACGAATCTAAATCTTCTCATTGAGGATAATGTTCCCAGAGGTGACTGCTGTGCCTTAGCTACTCACTGACTTGCAGCTCAGATCAGATTTTCAAAGAAAAGTTAACATGAAATCTGACAGTGTTTGGCCTGGTCTGGAACTGAAAGCTGAAAGGTATTAAGAAATACCTACTCTGTGCCAGGACACACTGGGTGCTGGGCCATGGAGAGGGGAGGGGAAGAGAGGCAGGAAGACTCTGAGATACGATCAGCCCTCAGCGGCTTCCGGCTCCATGTGGGAGGCACAGACTGGAGAGAAACAGTACAGAGAGGGTTTGACAAATGAGCGTATTAACCAGGACAAGTGCACAACCAGGAAAAGTTAGTGTACAACCAGGACTAGTCAGTGTACAACATGTGAACACCCTAACACTTCACCACTCTAGGAATCCGAATGAGCAAACCTGGATCTAGAATCAACTTGAGGTGGGGATCTGGGGCTTCAGAGAGAAGTCAAGTCAGGCTCTGCAAAGGCTGGCGCGTGATGGTGTGGGGACAGCAGCCTCGGTCCTCCCTCACTGTCTGCTCTTCTACGAAGGCTTGAGTGACAAGCAGCAGCTCCATCGTCACCAGCTGAGCCATCAGCGGCAGCCAGGAACCAGAGAAAAGACCCACGGCGAGGCCAAGGGCTCAGAGCCCCACATGCCAGCCCTGAGGGAGCAGGTGTCTAGCTCATGCCCCTAGTGGTGACCTGAAACCATCCAGAAAGTTGTAGTCATCTGTTGATGTGAGAACCTAAGAAATGCACAAAACATTTTATCAAGGTTTTTGATCAATGTGGTTGAATTTTGAAAACGTGTGTGCTGAGGGTAAATATCACTGCTCTGGGATATTTGATTTCATTCGATGCACATTCTCCAACCATGCTGGGCAAAGTACAAGTGTGTGTGTGTGTGTGTGTGTGTGTGTGTGTATAGATGTATGAGTGCATGTGGGTGTGTGGGTGTGTGTAGTTGTATGAGTGCATGTGGGAGTGTGTGTGTAGGTGTATGAGTGCATGTGGGGTGTGTGTGTAGGTATATGAGTGCATGTGGAATGTGTGTGCATGTGTAGGTGTATAAGTGCATGTGGGGTGTGTGTGTGTGTGTTTGCCGACTACTGAAGTGCCGAGGAGATGTCAGCCATGGGTGTAAATCGTCAACAAGGGTTTTAAAGAGAATGGGAACTAGTGATGACCTGAAAGGTGGGACAGGCGGTTGTATCCAGTAAAGGCATAAACACGTGAACATGCTGTTTTGACCTCCAAAATCAGTTAACAGTTTTCTCAAAATAATTTTGCACAACTTCCTTGCATTTAAGCCCTATCAACAAAAAGACCTCCCCTTGGCAAACATCCCAACAGGACCACTGGAGGTTTAAGACTTTTACAAGGAACTTGTAGATGTAATTCCTGAACAGGGAACTCTGTCCTATAATCTATACAGTGCTAGGAGACCAGGTTCTGGTTCCATCTCTGCCCTGCCTAGCTGTGTGACTTGGCACAGTGATCTCTCTTGGTCTCATTTTCTGTAAAGGAAGTTTGTCTAGACACCAGAAAATTGTGATCAGAGTTTGTATCAGAACCACCTAGGATGCTTTCAAGATGTGCATGCCCAGACCACACGCAAGATCTACTGAACCAGGACATCCAGGGTGGAGCTCAGGGGACCTAAGATGTCAAATAAGCTCCACATGATTTTTAGTCATTACCTAAAGTTGGGATTAGATTGTGTTAGATAACGCTGGCTCCTGTAACAAACAACACCCACATCTCACTATTCACCGTCATCAAAGTTTGTTCTTGTTCATGTGTCAACACCTGCAAATGCACCAGCAGCCAGCCAGCTTCCAGGTGATGATCTGATGACCCTGCCTCCTCTATCTTGTGTCTGTCATCTTCAGCTACCGCCATGGTCTCAGTGGGGTCCTCTCCATGTGATAAGCGGGAAGGGGAGAGAGCATGGAACACACTACATGGAAACGTGTTGACGGGCCAGGCCCGGAGTAGTGCACACCACTCTCACCTCCATCCCTGTGAGGGCGACGCAGTCACAGGCTGCTCCTACTGCACGGCCAGCTGAGGAGGGGAAGGTCGTCCACAGGAAGCTGGGAAATGGGCTAGGGTCACAGCTGTCAGTCTCTGCCACCAAACTCACATGAATAATTTCTAAGATTCTTTTCAGCTGCAAAGTTCTGGAATGCTCATCCATTTTCGCTGCCACAGTCCTCACTAAGAACTTCTACGAAGCTGTGTCATCCACCCCAGATGGTGCTGTCCCTGAAGCAAGGGCTACACTTTATACATCACTGTTTCTGTCCCCAAAGCACCTGGCACAGTATTTTGCACATATTATGAACATACTATTAACTGAGTGAATGACTTAAATGCATGCTTTAGAAAAGATTCATTAGCTCAAGGAGGAAGGGCAGGAGGCCTGGTGTCTGCAGACAAAGGTTCCATCACAGCGCTATCTCGTACTAAATGCGGAGCCCTCCCCAAGCCTTGGTTTCAGAAGAATTTGGCAACAGCAGAACCGACTTCATGAAGTTGTTGACAGGATCAATGAGATAATGGTTGTGAAGTGCTGAGCGCAACATCTGGGTGAACAGCTGCACCTCCTTCCATCTTGGCGTGGGCTTGGCCATCTCAAGGCAGTCTCAGTGGAGGTCGTATTCACAGCTGGCAGGACTGGGACAGAGCAGCTCCATTTCGTATTTGCAAATGGCCTGGTAGTTTGGCACCGAGGAAAATAACATCTAGAATGGTTGATACTTTATCCAGGGGGCCCAGCAGACTCTTCTGAAGTCCTGGCAGGATGAGGGGCAACGTAACTGTCACTGGAATTCCTTACATTAATGCAGTGCTTTGTGGTATGCATGGATCTTTTACATTTGTTTCCCAGTTCGGGGCTGAGCAAATATAGTAAAACTTTTCAGCTTTGCAGGCCATAGATTCTCTGTCACGACTGCACAACTCTGCAGTTTTAGTGTGAAAGCAGACACAGACACTATGTAAATGAATGGCTGAGGTCGTGTTGTGATGAGGCTTGGTTTACAGACAGGTGGCAGGTCAGATCTGGCCTGCTGTCAGCCCCGCTGAAGGCTCAAGCTTGGTCATCGTGGTGTCACGCGACTCTTCCTGCTGTAGCTGATGCACCAGGGGTGGTGGAACCCAAGGCCAGTCAGGCCTTTGGCCAGTGACTAGTCAGACTCTTTGGAATATTGGAAATACCAAGTGAGCCCATGCCAGCCAATCTGCCCTGCTCATTCTGCGTCTCTTTTGCTTCTCAGTGCCTGGGCATAGTCGGCACCTTTTGGATGTTCGTTCAAACGAAGGAAGGGCCCAAGTAACCTGGAGACTAGTTGAGGGAACATCTGCACTGTGAGATCCTACACACTGGATCCTACACACTGGGGCGGATCGGAAGAGAAAGCAGAGAAACTGTGTGGCCCAGGGAGAAAGGAGAGGGGAACAGAGAGGCAGAGACAGAGACGCTGAGGCCTACTGACATTCCAGCTCCACCTGAATTCTGCCGATTCTTAAGATAAACTCCCCTTCCTGAACTTGTGTGTTTCTGTCTTGGCCAAGGCAGTGGCGTGGTGAGGATTAGGATTCAGGCTTCCCAAGTCTGTCTAGACAGTTTTCTGCTATCAACAGTCCCCAGCCCCTTAACGGTCTTGTCCATGAGTGGCTCCGCCAAAACCCCTGGGCTCCTCCACGGTGGACATGAAAGCAGGTTTCCCGAGAGCATGCTCTCAAGTCCAGGGTGTCCTGGGCTCCACGGCTCCGAGCTCCTGACACCTCACTGCACGCTTCCTCCCACCCACTGCTGACCCTGTGCCTGGAGAGCTCCTGGGGGTCAAGTCGCACCTCGGGCCACCCATCCATGGGTGGGCTCACTCCACAGCGTGTCCACATCACACCCACACACACCCACACACACACACACAAAATATAACCATATACAAACCACATACACACCCTACACACACCACACACACTATACGCCCATATACAAGCCCCACACACACACACTACACCCATATACACGCACACACTATATACCCATATACAAACCACCTACACACACCACACACACTATACACCCTTATACAAGCCACACACACACACACCACACACACCCCCATACACATACCACACACACCATTCATTTACACACCACAGACACCACACACATATGCCACACATATCACACCACACATATCTCACACACACCACACCACAGACACCACACATACTACACACCACACACACACACACACACCACACCCTTCATATACATACCACACACCCATATAGGTACCCCACACACACTACACACCCGTATGCACACCACACATACACACACACCATGCACGCCCCATACATGTACCACACACACTATACATTCATTTACACATCACACATACACTCTACTCACACACCACACCACAGACACCACACACACCCATACATATACCACAGCCCCCATACACACACCACACACACCCCAAAAACATACCACACACACACAACAAATACACAAGCCATACACATACACATGTACACTACATACATAACACAGACAATACACACACATCAGATACCACACACATCACCCACACCACAAACACATATCTACACGCAAATCACATGCCATACACACCACAGATACCACACACCTCAAACACACACACCACACCTCCCCCCACATCCACCCCACACACCCCCCACACCATAGAGACACACATTCCCCACACCCATCATACCAGACACACACCACACACACACACACCATATACACACCACATACACACATCAGACACTCCAATGCCCCCGACTTCCGGCCCCATTTCCTGTTTTCTTTACCATCAGGCCCACCCTCTAGGGCCTCTTCTCTGCACCACCCACATCTTCAATGCAGGGCTCGTGAACAGTTGGGCAGGATTCAGGCCACGTTCCCAGGCCCCCTCGTTTCCGCCTATTGTTCCCAGGGACTGTGTCTGGTGCATGTGGGTTTGTAGGGCGGAAGCTGTGGCAGGATGGCCTGTGTTTTTCTGGTTTATCAGTGATGGGGAAGGTGGCTTCAAATTCTAATTTCTGGAGAAGAAACGCAGAGGGGGGCATCCCAGGTCCTTTCCTTCTGGCCACTTTTTTAACACACGTAACACAAATTTGCAAAATATCCTTGTGTGCGAGTGCCTGGCCAGGCTCTAAGAAATGCTGGTGGGAGCTAGGGAATGCAAAGGGAACCAGGATAAGCCTGGCCTCAGGTGCAGGAGGGGGTGCCCATGGGCATGAGAGGCTCAGGGAAAACAACAGCATCCGTGGGCACTCGCAGTGTGCCTAGGACTGTGCTGACCACGCCCTTCCCCCGCAGCCCTGGGTGGGGGTGGGGTGGGGTGGGGAGGGGTAGGCTCTGCGGATCCCCATTTTAGAGATGATGTAGAGGCTCTGATAGGAGGTGACACAGCTACTAAGTAGAAAAGCTGAGACCTGAACCCAGGTCTGCCAGGGCTGGGTCACCAAAGCCCATGAGACAGGAGCTGGGCATAGAAATGATTCAGGCAGCAGCCAGGGTGAAGAGAGGCTCCGTGGTGGAGGAGGTCCTGAGGGAGGTGGAGCAGTGGCCAGTTCTGTGTTCAGAGGGGAACCCAGGGACCTGAGGTGGTGGGAGTGCCCATGCCAACCACGTGGCTCCTAGGGCCGGGCCCTGCCCAGGGTGAGGGTCTGAGTGTCCCCTGCTGCATTGGGGACCTTCCTTCCTGGCCTGAAGGCGCTTGGACCCAGCACAGTTTCCTCCCCTAGCCTGCCTCCCCTTGCCTCCTCCTCTCCACCTCCCATGCCTAGCCTGCCTCCCTGTGTCCCTTCAGGCACAGCTGGTGGGTACAGTGTGATGAGCTGGGGCTCTCTTCATCTGGAATGAGCTTAGATGTGAATGTTTCCCTAGAAATTGCTTATTTCATGATGTGACAAAGGAAGAGCTACCTTTCTCAAACTTATGGAGCCCTGGTCTTCATACCATCTAGTGAGAAAGGGAGATGGCCTTGCACCATCCTTCAGAGAGCTGGCATGGCATGCCTGCAGTTGGGAAATTAAAAGGGCACAGGTGGGCAGAAGCTCCACGTGGGCCACAGCTCTGTTACCAGGGGGCTCAGGCGGCCGCCTCCTCCCTGGACCCTGTGTGCTCTCCCAGAGGCTGGCCCAGGCGGTGCAGGGAGCTGGAGTCCTGCTCAGGCTCTGAGATGAACTCGGTGTGACCTGGACAAACTTCTCTCCCCTCTTGGCCTCGGTTTCCCCACCAGTTCAGTGAAGCAGTTGGACAAGACAATGGCTGCCTATTAGAATCTATGGGGAGCTTTAAGAACACGATTAAGCCCAGCTCCAGCGCCAGAGATTCTGACTCCATTTGATCGGGGTGGGACCTGGTGATTAGCGCTTTTAAAAATGTCCCCCGCAGATTCTACCATGCTGCCAGGGTAGAGGACCACGGGGCCAGTGGCTATTCCCGTTCTCCTCCAGGTCTCCTGTGGTGGGTAGGGTCTTTATCTTGGAAAGAGACATGAGTCCATTTGAAAATCAGAACTGTTTCACCTTCCTCTGTGTCTTTACTTTGTTGATCAACTCGGAGAATTTGCAGGTAATGTCATTGCACAATTGGCTAATGCTCTTGCACCATTCTGGCATGTTGGATGGATGGCCAGCGTGGTTAGAGTTGTGCTGTCTAACACGGTAGCCTCCAGCCATGTGCACCTACTCAAATTTAAATGGACAGAAATTAAATAAAAAAGCCAGTTCCTCAAGTGCTCAATACCCACATGTGGTTAGTGAGCGCTGATCTGGGTACCCAGATGTACAAGTTCTCATCATCGCAGGAAGTTTTACAGCGCCATGATGATCTAGAGGTTATAGTCCAACCTTTTCACTTTATAGGCGGGAAACTGAGGCCTGAAGAGGCTAAGTGGCTTCCTCTCCGTCTCCAGGCTGAGTGAGGCTGGGAATCCTGGGATCCTGACATCCCATGCCAGAATCCTTCACTTTGGGGGAATTGGGGAGAGTTTGGACATTTGAGACCCAGGCCTTCCTGATGTACACCTTGTTTTTCTTCCTGTCTGCCTCTCCCACTAAAATGTAGACTCAGTGTCTGCTCCCCCTGCCAGTGCCTGGCACATAGAGGGTGCTCATATCTACCAATGGAATAAAGGAAGAGCAGGAGGGTAGATGGAACCCTGCCGGGGTGTGCACGGTGCAAAGAGGATGAAAAAGAGACCAAGGCGGAGAGGGAGGGTGGCCCTTAGTGACAAGCACTGGCCAGAGGCTGAAATCAGGACCAAAAGTGTACAGGGGCCTTGAGGGCATTTCATGGCACCCAGGCTGAGGGCAAGGACCAAGGCAAAGGACCGATTTTGGGCGAGGCCATGTTTGCACAGTCCCTGGCTCTGGGCTTGGCTGTGTTCCTATCCTTCTGGAGCCTTCTGTGCCAGGATGTGTCCCAAAGGACTTCCACTTCCTTGCCCTGGGTCCCCATTCAGCTGAGGCTGGCAGAGCACTGGCCGATGAAGGCAGCAGACCATGCTGGTTCCCTGAAGAGCTGGTTTCCCTGGCCGCTCCCTTTCCTGCTGGGCCTGGGGTCTGAGACAGGCGAGGGAGGAGCCTGGGCCCCTTCAGCTGAGGGGCTGTTTCCAAAGGTGCCACCCCGGGTGTGGAAGCAAGTGGATCTTCCTCCAAGGTCCCTCGGCTCTCAGCCCCAGAACCTGGAGCTCCAAAGCCTTTTGACAAAAGGGTGCTGATTTGATCAAGGGCAAGTCTGTTATCTCAAGAGAGGCCTCAGCCAGGCTGCTCTTAGCCCACAGCACCTGGAAACAGCCTCCCACTGAGGTCTCCTCCTCCTGCAGGCCACAGGAGCCCCGCAGCCATGTCTTCAGACTGAAAGGAGATCGCAAATGGAAGGTGTTTTTAGAATAACATTGAATGGTTTTTTTAAAAGTACAATTTCACTTCCTTTTCTTTTTTCAGATTCTCAGTGGAACATATAACTATTTTTTTTTTTTAAGTATTCAGGGGGCTGAGCCATGGCAATTAGAACAGTCGCTTTAAAAATTCCACCCCAGTGCTCTAAAGTGGCGTGCTGATGGTGATCAAACTGTAAGTGTTAGCTGGCTTCCAACTGGAAGGAGGAAAGGAAGGGAGCAGCTGTGCAAGTTTGTGTTCTGACCTGTGAGTTGGGAGCAAAGAAATAATGCTGGCAGGAAGGTGCCCTCACCCCTGCAACGCGGTTGAGATGTTATAAGCCAACTCCGCCAAGTTGTGTGGTGGCATCGTTCATATACTCAGTGTGAGGTGGGAGGGGGTTTTGAGAAGCAAGGCCTCTCCGTCCTCAGGAAAACCGCCCCGTGTGTGCAGTGGATGGACCAAGGTCAGATGGTGGCTTCCCTGGTTAAATTGACGAGTTCAACCGAAAGCTGGAGTGACTTGCTGTCATGCCACGTCCATATAGACTCCAATGGGGATGGCGTTAGGTTTAAGAGGGCAAAGAAGAGACCCAGAGCCAGTGAATGGGACATGGGGTTTTACTGGGGGCTACATACAGAGGAGAGAGGCCAGGGGCAGAGGGCTGGGCAGGAGACCCACAACCACTTGCAAAAAGCTGCCATTTATGTAGTGTTTTCACTTAGCACCCTCCCGCTAACGACCTCCACGTGGCAGCCTTCATGTAACCAAAACAAAACCTCAATGCCCTGTATGGCCCACACTCCGCGGGACAGGCAGGCTGGAGACTCAGGTGCTCTTCATAGATGAGGAATGAGTCTCTGGGTTGGCCCCTCCCGATTCCTTAGCTCAAATTCTGAACTGCATTCAGGTGGGTCTTCTTGTGGGGCCATTCTCAGGGTGTGCGCAAGTTATTGCTGTCAGGTGCATTTACCATGCACTGGGAGGTCTCTCAGCCAATACAGGTGAAGCCAGGATTTGAACCTGGATTTGGGACGCTAAGTCACACGGGGTTTTGCTTCAATGTGCTGCAAAAAATCCTCCTTTGGGAAGGTTTCCTTCTCTTCGTGCCTCAGTTTTCTTACCAGTAAAATGGGTTTATCGGATAGACTTGACAAATAGTTTGTAAACTTCCAGAATCACTACCTGGAAGCAGGGTGGGAGTTCCACGTGTGGAAGGGGTACTGGGGAGTGGTTAAGAGCCTGGCATGGAGTCAGACTGCCTGGGCACACATCCAGCTCCAAGGCCCCCTCTGTGGCTGGAAGCAGATTACTTAACCTCCCAAGCCACGTCCATGTGACTGGAGAATGGGACTGATTCTCGCTTATCATCTTGTTAGAATTAAGGAGGCCAATCTATGCACAGGGCTTAGAACAGGGCCCAGCGCGTGTAAACATGTGAGTGGTCCCTGCAGCACTATTTGTCAGAAGCTCCAGGAAGGTGAGGGATTTGAAAGTACCCTGAAGTGTCTTCTCCTAAAGGGACCATAGGTGCCTGGAGGGGGTTGCCACCCATCCACCCATCCATGATCTCCTCAGCTGCTTGTACTTAGGGGAATGTTGGCCTCGTAGAAAAGCCGAGCAAATACTTGAGTGAAGATTTGCCCAAACCAGAGCCACAGCTGGCATTTGAACAACCAGCCCCTGCCTTGGTTTCTTCCAATCCAATGATCCAATGACCCATCAGGAGATTCCGTCCCTTGGTCCTGCCATCTTGTCACTGTCTCCCACCCCATCCTTACCCAGCTTGAATTCCCTGGGCTGTCCTGATGACCACTGCCTCGCACCCTGTCCATGCCCCAGCCCCTCTTGCTTTTTTTGCGCTTTCTTGGTAAACCACACCCCGCTTAAATCAACCTTTCTGCCACCTACCCTGGCGTGCACTCTGGAAGCCAAATGTGGCTGGAGGAAGACACAGCCGACTGCCTGGTCTGCCTTGGGACGCTGGACCAGGACCACACACAGCTGGCCATATGTCTACTCTCCTGTCCCTGCAAACCCCAGCACCTCTGCCCCATCTCCACTCAACACTGAAGGCCTTGTACCTACCTCAACGAGAAAATTAAAGCAACCCAAGAATGTCCATAAGCGCCCCACCCACCGGCCTGTTGGCTCTCACCGTCTTCTCTCCTCTTACTGTGGACAAACCATCTCTGTGCCCAGCTAAGGTCAATTCCTGGTACCAGATCCCATCTTCTCTTACCTGCTCTAAAGGACACTGTTCTGGAAATTTCTGCCTCCTCCTCCTGCAAGGAGGTTTTCTTTCTTCAGGGGTTCATTCCTGTCAAAACCCAAACATGCCACACTTTTTCCTTGTAAATGGAAACTCCTCCCATGACCGCACCTGCCTTCCATCTCCAACCCACTCAATGCCTTCTCTTCACAGCTAACTCTCTGAACATGCTCTATACTCACCATCTCCAATTTCTGTCTTCTTATCCTTTGATTGCTCCTTCTTCTGATGTGCATCTTCTCTTTACATTTGCCACTGTTGTGCTACACATTTTACTTATTCATCTCATCACCTGCCTCCCTACTAGATGCCAATCTCTCTGAGGGAAGGGATTCAGTCTAGTTTACTCATGACTGTAACCTCAGTACCCAGAACAGTGCTGATGTAGTAGGGCTAAAAAATTTATATATATATTTTTTGAGACAGAGTTTTGCTCTTGTTGTCCAGGCTGAAGTACAATGGCACTGTCTATCTTGGCTCACTGCAACTTCCGCCTCCTGAGTTCAAGTGATTCTCCTGCCTCAGCCTCTTGAGTAGCTGGGATTACAGGTGTGTGCCACTGTGCTTGGCTAATTTTTGTATTATTAGTAAAGATGGGGTTTCACCGTGTTGGCCGGGCTGGTCTTGAACGCCTAACCTCAGGTGATCCATCTGTCTCAGCCTCCCAAAGTGCTAGGATTATAGGCATGAGCCACCGCACCTGGCCAATAAATATTTTAAAATGAATGAGTAGATGCCTTCATAAATTACAGAATGCTTTCATGTACAGCAATGAGTTATTTCATTGGCTTTTCACAACTGAGGTGATTCTCAGTAGGTCTCACTTTGCAGCCAAGGGGACAGAGACATAGGGGGTTTGTTAACTTCCGCAGGGTCATGGGGTAGGATGAGGTGTGGATGTACCCTTGGACTCATGTCTCTGACTCCTAGTTCAGTGCTCCATCCTCTTCCCACAGCTTGCTCCAGCAAAATGCTCCCATCTCTGTTTTCTAGGCCCCTGATGGGAGGAGCTTCCTGCCCACCAACTTTGCTGATGGCCAAGAATGAGCAGGAGGCACTGCATTGAGCCCCCTGCCTGGTGCCTTAGCGCTCCCCTGCCCGCCTCCCCCCACCCCCCGGGGCTGCGCTACCATCGCCTTCCCAACCTGCCAAGTTTGGCAAAGCATTGATTGCGTGGTGCGTTGGTTAAGATGTCACATGTGGGGGTGTCATTAATTCAAAGGCAATTAGATGGTCGATATTTCTTATTCTGCCTGCCAGTAGGAATTAATAGAAAACCTTTCAATCAGCAACAACTGCAAAACAACTTCTGGCCCCAAAGATAATCAATATTAGCCAGCAGAGCCTTCTTCCGTCTTCAGGAGGCTATTCATTTCTGGTACTTTGAAAACCAGAGAGGGACATTTCCGTCTCTGTCTTCTTCAGAAGCCCCTGCTTCTTTAGACACAGTTATCCACACGGCTCCCTCGGCCCCACCCTCCCCATGTTGTGTTCCCAGTGCTGGGAGTATTCGCAGTATAGCCTGCCCAGTGGGAAACAGGCAAGTGACGTTCGAGTTCTTAGGAACGTGGGTCGCCGCCTTCCCCTGAACGTCCTGACCAGAGTTGCTGGGGCCCATGATGGGAACCTAAGGAATAAGACCCTAATCTTGCAACTAGGTGGTATGTCCTGGAAGTCCTCCAAAGCCAAGGAACCTGACATCTTCCAAGGAACGCCTCTGGAGCACTTGATGGCGTCTTCCCATCCCTCTGCCATGTAGGCCCAGTCCCAGGGCTGGCCTCTGTCTGTTTCCCTGCTTGGCACGGTGCCTGACATCAAATCCCGCTCTTGCTAGGCCTCTGCCCTGGATGCGACTGAGAAGGGGCATGTGGGAGGTTTATTGTTGGACTCTGCTCCCTCCATCTCCTCGTACACTCCAACTTTTCCTGTGCTCACACCAACGTTCTGCTCTTATGCCTGCAGGAATTATGAGAGGGACTCCTGAATAATGCCCGTCAATGGCCTGGGAAGAGTTTTCCTCTGCTATTAGGGGCAGTCAATCTCAGACCCCCATATATACAGCAGGGGAAGGGGGACTCTAGGTCAGTCAGGGCACAGAGGAGATGCAGAGAAGGATCTAGAACGAGGCATCTTTGGCGCCAGCTTCTTGGATATGTGGATCCATTGGAACCGACACCATTTGTGTGCTTTCTGGCTTTTGGGTCCTCTTGTGGAAACCCCACAGTGTGAATGCCCAGTACTTTGGGTTCATCCTAATGCTGCTACATAGGCTGCTGTCTTGGAGACACCGTGGGAGTTTTGAAAGCGGATGGAAAAATGACCAATAAACACCTCTCCTGAAGCACCTCCCCTCCCCACTCCTTCCCTGACCCTGACAGAGGGAAGAGGGACATATGAGGCTCAAAGACTGTGAGGTCAGAGGTGAACCAGGAGGGTGTCCCTGGCCAGCTGAACATGAGGGCAATGGTGAAATTGGAGGAAGCCTGTGAATCCGTCAGGGCCCTGACAATTTTGGTCTGTGATAAGGTGGATTAGGGAGGGGGTGGCGCTCAGCTCCGGCCAACACAGAAAGTGCTTCGTTGGACTTTCACAACTGAGGTAGGCCTCGGTGGGTCTCATTTTGCAGATGACTGAGAAATAACCTGTTTAAGTGGAATCCAACAATGCAATATTGAATCTAGGGCAGAGAATAACACGTTAGGATGCTAAAAAATCATTGTGAGAAAACGTGAAAAAGCCAGCTTTTCTGTCACCTACACATTACCTCCTTGATCGCTCCCTCCCAACTTAACTCCTTGCTTTCAGTTCCTCAAGGAGCCCAGCTCTTCCCCTTTCCCTGACATGGACCTAACCCTTACAGAAAAAAAAAACCCACCTCAGACCACCATGATACACGTGAGGAGAAGAGACCTCAAGATCACCCAGTCAGGAAATGACAGAGCCGTGATATAAGCCCGACATGGGATGATTCCCTGTGCCTGCCCCAGTAGGGTCTCCCAAGAGATTTCAGATGAACTCCAGGTGAGTGTCCCGTAAGCACCCTGAGCATCTGTTGTCCATGACCCAGCCGTTAATGAGCATTTAGGATACACGAGGTGGCTGCCTTGGGCAGGGTGGCTTATCAGAGTAGCAGGTATGTAGGAAATGTCCTGATTTTGTCATCTGTTTTGTTCTCCCAAGTCCCCACACTGACATTTCTTGGGCTTTAGGCTGAGATTTCCTCCTTTGTTTATTAAAGGGGATTATGAGCTGATGGCTGTGATTATGTGGTTGTGTTTTCGATTAAACTTGCTTTTTAATGACTGTGTGTTGACACAGTCAGACACACAGACACTCCGCTTGTCTCTGTGGGCAGAGAGACAATGCATGTCATGCATCTGCAGAGTTTTACTCATGTCGGCATGACAACAACAGTGGGAGCTGGGTGGCACTGGATGCCTGATGTCCTTCTAGGTCGTGGTGCCATCTCAGTGGCAGGATGGGCTGACTGCTCCATGGGGGCTTCCCATCTTTGGTGAAGGTTCTTTGCCAAGGTGGGGCTGGCATGGACTGGTGGGCCCCCAGCTCTTACCAGATTCCAATCCTTCCTGCTCCTGGCTACTGAAGCCTCCTCCTGTCAATACATTTTCTTTATAGCAGTCTCAAGCTTTTTGACCAGGAAATGTCCATCACCCATCCATTGATCCATCCATCCATTGATCCACCCATCCATTGATCCACCCATCGATCCATCAATCCATCTATCCATCGATCAATCAATCCATCCATGCATTGATCATGCATCCATCCATCCATTCATCCACCCATCCATTCATCCATTCATGCATCCATAGATCTATCCATCCATCCATTGATCCATTTATCTATTGATCCATCCATCCACACATCCATCATCCATCCATCCATCCATCCATCCATCCATCCACCAGCATTCACTATCTATTCTCCATTGCCCCAGGATAAGACCCAGACTCCCAAAAACGTCCTTAGGATGCTGTTGTTATAAGCAATAGACAATCTCAACTCAAACTAGTCTAAGCCCTGAGGACATTTGTCATTTCACAGCCCAGAAGTCCTGGCAGGGCATGCTTCAGACAGAATTTCAAAGCTCTGACTTCACTTCTCCTGGATCCCATGGGCTCTGCCCACTGGCTGCATCTTCAGGCTGGAGGTGAGGTGACTGCAGCTGCTCTGGGCATCACAGCCAGACACAAACATGACAGTGTCCCAAGGGAGAAGAGCCCTCTCTCTTCCACTGTCTCCTTCTTGCAGATGGTGGAGGTGGGTGGGGCAGCAGACGGCTTTTGGCTTTGGATTTTCTAATCCCCAGGAGAAGCTGATAATGAAGGGTGTCTCAGTGGGTCTTCAGGCAGGCCAGGCAGAGGAGAAAAAGACAAACAACTACCTTCAGCGAGTTCCTGAGGCCCAGTGACCAGTCAGTTGGGTGCAGCCATGCCAGCAAACCCCTGCCTGAGGAAAGCAGAGTCCCTCTCTTCTTCCCAGAGCTTGGCACCCTGCCACCAGTCATGGAAGGACAAATTCCAAACTGTCCACTCACCTTGCAGCCCTCCTCCCTCCACCCAAATGCTCTCCCAGAGCTGACCCTACCCCACTACCCTTAGGGGTTTCTCAAACAGCCTTCTCACTTGTCACCTCAGCTGTGCTTTTCTTTTGCCCTGGAACGAAGACAATCGGCATAATAGCTCTTTGTGCTGAATGTGTCACCAGAGTCGAGGTTGCCAGAACCCCTGCAAGCTCCCCTCTCCACCCTGGCTTCCAGCGCCTCACCCAGGGGCTCAGACCTGGCTCAGCCCACCTTGTCCTCCCCCCAGAAACAGAGGTGGTGAGGGTCAGGGCAGTCACCTGGGCTCTGCTGCCAGGGGTCCTGAGGCCAAACTGCAGCCTTCAGATGAGTGGAAGCACGTAATGAAGACTGTGGCCAGCCCATTCTTCTTGTTTTCCTTTAAACAAAGAAAGGAAAAAAAGGCTCCATCTCAAAAGTACGCTGCTACTTGAGTTGAGGGAAAATGTCTGGAGTCAACTGCTCTGGATGCACTTTCCTGGGCACAACTTGCCATTTGTCCCCGGTGCCCAATGGGAAGCCCCCCTACTCCCGTAGCCCCAGGCTCCATTGCATAAAAGGAAGGTCAGAAGGTGGAGCATCTTTTAGGTATTCATTCCACAGCCTTCAGCAGGCACACATTGTGAGCTAGCCCCTGTGCTAAGTGCTGGCTGTGGATACTGACGCGGAAGGACAAGGACAGGTTGTCCTTCAGTATTGGGGTGGCTAAACAAGCCGTTTAACCTGTGGGAACCTCAGTTTCCGGGTCTGCAAAATGGGAACAGTATAGACCTCAGGGGGCCTATCGGGATTAGATAAGATGTGTAAAGCATTTAGACAGAGCTCAGAACACGATAGACAGCGATGGTGGCAGTGACTGTATTAGTGTGTTTTGCATTGCTATAAAGGAGTACCTGAGGCTGGGTCATTTATAAAGAAAAGCGGTATCGTTGGCTCACGGTTCTGCAGGCTGTACAAGAAGCATGGCTCCAGCATCTGCTTCTGGTGAGGACCTCAGAGACCTCCTACTCATGGAGGAAGGTGAAGGGGAGCTGGCATGTCATGCAGTGAGAGAGGGAGCAAGGGAGATGGGAGGAGGAGGTGCCAGGCTCTTTTTTTAAACAACCAGCTCTCATGAAAATTCACTCATTACCCAGGGGGATGGTACCAAGCCATTCACGAGGGATCTGCCTCCATGACCTGAACACCTCCCACGAGTTCCCACTTCCAGTATCAGGGATGACATTTCGACATGAGATATGGAGGGGACAAACACCCAAACTCTATCAGAGGCAAAGCTCCTCCCCTCAGGGAGGTCACAGGATGCTATGGAAGCAGTGCTTGGCCTTGAGTTTAGCTGGGGGCTCCTAGAGGAGTGACTGAGCTGGGCCTCAGCAGGCGTAGTAGTCCACATATGCACACTCAGCGTCCAGGTGTCCTTGTGGTGACTCAGGGACTGTGGCTGCTTTGGCTGTGGGGGTCCTTGGTCTCATCCCGAGGGAGAAAGCACTTGGAGAGCTCCTCCTGCTCCTCTGAGCCTCAGCAGGAAATGACACTGACCATCCTGTTCTCCGTCCCTGGATCAGGACTCACCACGTGGCCACACATCACTGCGGGGGGGCAGGGAAATGCAGGGAAGCGCACGGATGCTGGGCCAGCAGTAAAAATGTGTGCCACTCAGAGGGTGGGCCCAGGGGCTTCCAGGCTGGGGGAGCCGGGACAAGAGGCAGAAGAGCATCTGGGAGCCATCAGTGCTCTGGGTGCCTGCAGGATAACAGCAAGGAAGGCGGGTGGAGGCTGCATGGTGGCAAGGATGAGGTAGTGGGTCGGGCTGGGCCGGACCTGGCCAGCCTGCAGAGCTCTGCTGCAATGAAACGAAGACGGTGGAGTGTAGAGGGCATGGAGACCTTTTGGGAGGATGTTGCAGAGATCTACGCACGGGGAATGAGCGCCTGAACTGGGGCCATGGCAACATAGGAGGGGAGGAGGAGGTAGGGCCTCAAGCTATCAACGGTGGAATCCAGCTGGGGACGGGGCAATTCCCAGACTCCTCACTTGGGCAACTGTCATTCACTGAGCTTGTGATCAGGGAGGCTAGGGCAGCTTTGGGGAAAGATGATGGGCTTGTAAATGGAGCTCCCCAACAGGTATCAGGATAAAACATTAGAGGGCTCGGAGAGACCTGGGCCAGAGTTATCAACCCGCTGAACACCAGGTGCCCTGGCTACCTCCCCTCACACCCTGCAGGGCACCCACTGTAGGGCTCAGCTGCCTGTCTGCCTCTGACCCCTGCTGGGCACTGCTTAGCAGCCAGTCCCCAAAGAACAAAGGGGAGCCTGACAGATTAAAAAGCCCCATGTGTTATCCTGGCAACTGAAGCTTGGACTCCAGTGATCAATTCCTAGTCTGAGCATCAGTAATCCTGGGATAGGCGGGAGTGGGATGGGGGGACAGACATGGAAGTGCTCATTATGGCAAGTGGAAGGATGCTTTTAACACAGAGACGGCCAGGGCACATCACATAAATATCATGCTTTGCAATTGCAGAGGTAATTGAAACATGATTAACCCCCCTGGTCTTTGGTCGTTGGGATTTGGAATCCGATATATTATGAACAGCCTGTTCTGAAACTGGCTCTCTCAGCCTGTCCTCTGCAGACAGGAGCTGTTCTCACAAGCATCATAAAAAGCTTCGTGCATTATTGAACAGTGGAGGTAGTTTTCCCGTGCCCTGAAGTCCTTTGCCATTTTCTCTGTTGCATTCTGGCATTTATTTCAAAGGCTCCTTTCAAGTCTACGCAGACCCACACTTTCAGCCTCCAGGAAGGAGCCCCCTTCACCCCAAACACGAGCCCTTGCCTCTCACTTCTGGGAAGAATCAGGTTATCTGGAGATGAATCAGAGGTGAGCTCTTTGCAAATCAGTCAATGTCTACCTTACATTCTAACCATTTCACAGATGGGTAAACGGAGGCACAGAGGAGTTGAGTCATTTGCCTGCTTCACCAAGCGAAACCAAAATAGGGTGAAATGGAAACTGAAAAACCTGTTCTCACTTATGTAAACTGTGGCTGCACCCTGTGCTCTGCAGAGGGAAAACACAAGCTCTGCTGGACAACTGAGGATGAAGCTACCCCTGAATAATCCCCCCGGAAAGCGGCAGGCTTGGGAAATACAGTCGTGTTTGCTGGAGCCTCTCTGCCCTGCCGAAAGGCCTGAGTGCCTTTTATTAAACAGAGGACTATTCAACAATAAATATTTCTCATGCAGGGCCAGAGAAGTTACCACACTTGGCTCCCTCCCAGCCTGGCTGAGTCAGCAGGGAATTAGCCAAGGTGCGGAAACCTTGTGTTCTGTGGTTTTGGTGTGTTGATATTTTTTAAATACTGAGCTGGAAAGCCTGAGGACTGCAAAACACACGTGGACGCACCACCCCCATGGGTTCTGATCCTGGGAAACATGGGTTATGCTCCGAGGGTGCCGGGAAGCTACAGGAGGAACGGGTGGGTGGACGGATCCTGCAGAGGATTTGGGAAGGAGTCAGAGGCGATGCTCTCGCAAATACAAGTTTCCTCTTCTATAGAATGGGTCGAATAATGTGTAGTCCCCAGGGCTGCTGTGAGATTAAGATTTTCAAAATGCCGGGGCTTTAGCAGGGAGAGCGCTGGACTTGGATTTCAATCCTTCCTGCTACAGTTATGACTTCTTGGCTATGACTCCCTGGGTGAGGGGTTTCCCCTTTCTGAGCTTATTGCTTCATTTATGAAATGGGGCATTAATATTTCCTACATGAACCTTTAAGAGATAGGTACTGGGGCCCAAAGAACTGGAGGAATAGGAACGCGTTTGCACAGAGATACTTGTGGCATTATTATTTCTGGTGTGTTGCTACTGCAGCGCTTTGCCTGGGGCAGGTCCTGTTCAGCCTCGGGACCTTATTTGTTTGTATTAGGGTTTCGGTGAGACTAGGGGGAGCTCCTTTACCAGGCTTCACAGAAGAGAACTCGGCTGTCGGTCCCTTCACATAATTAATATTCCAAATTAGAATTACACAGCCACTTCTATTAATATTTGATTCCTTGCCTCTTCAACTATCGGCTCAGTTTTCTGACTGAGTTGAAAGATGAAATAATTGTTTTTACAGCCACCCCCACTGGGGAGGCAGCTGCAGACCCTGATCACAGCCGGGAAAGAAACAACTTGGTTTGGTTGGCCCGAGGACAAGAGATGGGGTGCATGTGTTAGCCTTGCTGGTTCTTGGGGGAGAGAGAAGCCCCGCTTGGCTGCTTTTGAGGCAGATCCTGAAGGAATCGGCTTCTGAGTTCCTAGTGCCTTGGAGGCTTGGGGAAGCCCAGCTGGAAGGCTGGGTCAGGAGTGCTCCCTGATGGGAAGGGACTGGTGCTCCACTCCCAGGACTCACAGAGGCCCCACCTGGGGAGGCAGATGATTAGCAGATGGGGCCAGAGGGCGACTCTAGGCTTCATCTCCAACATAGACCCTGTTGGGCACCTGTAGGAGGCAGGTGGGGACCTGGCTCAGAGGAAGACTGGGCACAGCCTCCTCATCTTGGTGCAAAGACGATGGGGCTTCCCACTCCGGAAGGAGAGAAGCCAGCCCTACACGTGGCGCAGGGCCTGGGGCCTCTGTGGTCCAGGAGATGTCCTTCTCCACTTCTTCACTTCTCAGATGCTGGGCTCCTCCCTCCTAGAATTGCCCCCAACCCTGGGGCCCAAACAGAGGCCAGATATCCCCAGAGGCATGTGGATAGCGCGGGGGTGGCCCCTGATCAGAGTCTCCACCTGGACTGAAGTCTTAAAATTTTATGTTGCCCCACCATCCATTTTGAATATAAATTTAACTTTCTCATCCAGAGGTAGAGCTTGGAGCCCCCTGACAGAGTTCCCACTTCTCTGCCTCTTTCCCTGTTCCTCAGTGTGTTTGATCCAGACATCTGCCTTATCCCAGGCCTCCTGGTGACCATGTCCCCCTCCTCCTATGGGACAGCTGAGTACAGCCTACTTGATTCGCCCCAGTGACATCCACACTGCATGGACTGAGCAGATATGCCACAGTGACCTCCTCTCGGCCATAGCAACCTCATGGAACTTGTGCCTGCTTGTTCTAAACCCACCAGCTAGAACTCCCATGGGAAACCTGCTTAGGTAATGCCCTGGGCCCCAGTAAAGGCTGTGGCCCATGGGTCCCCCTGGCCCTGCTCCCCACATTCTGATGGAGCCTGTGCGTCCCGGACAGCTCCCTGCTGCCTGCGGGCCCTGAGGCATGCTGCCCTCTTCTCTCTGGGATGTGTAGGTAATACACACCTGCTTCTGTCATTTCATGTGTTTTGCTGAGTTGCCTCCTCTGTGTCTCACTTGACTGACACACCCAAATCTACCTTCTTTCTTGGTCAGGTCACTAGAGAGTGGCTGCCCTGGTAAGAATAAACTGGACACAAGTCAGGCAAGAGCCACTAGGGCATCTGCCAGCATAAAGGACAGGGACACCTGGTCCTGGGTCAGACACTGGGCCTTAATCAGGCCATCCTCCAGGGCAAAGAAGTATCCCATGAAAAGCACACTGTCAACATCCACAGCCACCTCCCCTGCAGCCTTGTCAGGGCAGGGCTACAGCTTACAGCCACTCTCCTAGGAGAGACCTGAAGACCACATTAGGGGACAATATAACATCAGCCTTGGAGCCTTTGCAAATTCTGTGGCAAAGTGAGAAGCCATTGTGATGCCATGTTTAGAGGCAGGTGGCCCCAGGCAGCAGGGACATCATCAGAGGTGGTGTCCATCATGAGTTGTGCCCCATCTATAGGCCCTGCCCCACCTCTGTTTTGTCCTAGTCTCAGGCCCATCACCCCTCCACCCCCTCCTGTGATCGAACCTGGCCTGGCTTGGGAATGAAAGGAGAACACAGGAAATAGCAAACTTCCCCAAGCATTGTAATTCTGACATTGTCATCTGAAAATGTTTTGCAGTCCTTGTTGGCATATGCTACTGGAGCAAAAGCATGCAAATCTGGCGTGAGGTGACAGGTGGCCCTCTGACCTCTGGAGGAGACCCCTGGGTTCCAGTTTGGTTCTAGTGTGCTGGGGTGGGATTCTCAGACAGCCTCTGGCCCATTTCTGGGTTGAATGGTACTCTGAACAGAGCACTGATTCAAGGGCCAATGAGTCCCATCCCAACTCCTGCAAAGCTGTGTGCATTTTACCAACTGCATGAGCTTGTAGAAGGGGCAGTATCCTCTTAGCCCTACTCAAGCCCTTGCAGGCTCAGCTTAGCTGAAGCACCCGGAAGCCATTGGTGCAAAGCTAGACTCAGCCGTTGGTGTTTATCGCCCCAGAGGTTGCAAAGTGATGGCCCGTGGCAGACTCTCCTGCAATCTGATGGTGTTGGGTCTCACTGTGCTGTGCAATTTTCTTTTTCTGATTTAGTTGCCAATCCAAGATTAAAAAAAAATAAATTGGGCTACTTCACGATAACGTTCAAATTTCAGACTCCCATGCTCCATTCAGCGGGAGCTGAGATATAGCTGCTTCCATGGTTGGGCGTGTGTGCCCCACGGTGCTGAAGACCCCATCCCTGTTGGCCACCTCGGGTCCTCTCGTTCATTTCCAAGCCCCCCTGGCCTGGGTGGGTCAGGACTGTGCAACCATGCTCTACACCATCTGAGGGTGGCCAGAGCAGGGCAGGCTGCAGCATCTTGGTCTGAGCTAATGAGTATGACCTAGCATAGTGCCAGGCACAAGGTCGGTGTGGGATGAGCATCCCCTTGCCCTGTCCCTTGCAATGAGGTCAGGAGAGCACTCACTGCCCTCAGACTCTGTGCTCCTTGGGGGAATCAGCCTCTACTCCCTTCCGCCAACTGTGGCTTCAGCACAGCCAGGTAGTTTGCTGTATCCTTGCTCAGCCCCTGTCTTTGGAGACTGGGGTGGGCTGGAGACCCAGACTCAGAGAGGCCAAGAGTCCAGGAGGCCTGGTTCACCTGGGACCAGAAAGCCCAGAGCCTAATTCTGGATGGAGGGACCAGCCATGAAGCTGGTCTCCCCTGGGGTTCCAGGAATGTGGCCCACAGGTACAGGCCCCTGAGCTGTGCCTGTGCTGAGAACACGACACTTCAACCTCCTTAAATGCTCAGGACACCAGAGGCTTAGCAGACAACAAAGTAGTCCCGTCTTAGACCTGGGGATGGCGAGAGGGTTGGGGTTTTCACTGGATGCTCAAACTGGGGTGCGGATGGCCCTTGGGCTCTTTCCCAGGGCAAGCTTGGGGCAGAGCGTGGGGAGCATGAACAGTGCTTTGGGGTCTTGAGTCTTAAGGGCAGGGGGGTTGCAAGTGGGACCCAGAGAAGAAGGTGGGTCCTGAGGTGGGAGGAGGGACCTTGGAGGCCATCTCTGAGCCTGAGCTTCCCTTGCCTAAGTGGATTCTCCCTGGCTGCTTCTGGTGCTCTCCATCCTCTGGCCCCTCTCCCACCTGTACCCCTCTTCCCCCTGCACACATGTAGTGTGCCCAGACAGGCTCACCCAGACCACAGGGGATCCTGAGTGATGCAGACATCCAGCACTAAAGACGGCAGGGCCACAGACTGAGAAGGGCATTTCATTATCAGCTTTCTTAAAATTAGGAGGATCAAAATAAAACAGATGCATCTGCTTAAAAACTGAACCCTGTGAGAAAGCCTGCTGGACTCTGGGCCGTAAACTCCCACACCCACTCATCTCCTGCTAACAAGGAGGAAGGACTCATGAGTACCTGGTTGGAGTTGAGTAACTTCATTTTCTTTTCATTGTATTTACTCCATGATTTTTTAAAATGGTAAATGGTGGTGGCTTTTCCTTTGTGATAAAGACAAAAGTTGTCATTTAGAATGCATTCAAAAATTCATAGAATTTTTCCGAATATAGACCAGAAGTAGGGATGAATGCCACCATGCCACCCTCCAGCTTCAGTGATCCTGGCTGGTGTCATTTCTTGACACTCCCAGCTCATCCCACAGCCCATTATTGAAGCAACTCCCAGCCACCATATAACTCCATCTGTGTACATTTCACTGTCAGCTGCCACTATATGACTATGTCAAAAGAACATGGTGAGTCAGTCATTGCGCAGGGAGTCCCTGTGTAAAGCAGGTCCCTGAGGATGTGGCTGGGAACTCTTGCCCAGGCTGGCTCCTCACTGAGTGCATAAGAACCTGCACCTAACGGGGGCAGCCACCTGCCCCAGCCCTGGCATGGGCTTGGCACCTGGTTCTTCCCTATCTGTAGCCTTTCGGACTGGGCCTCCCAGGGATAGGGTGGGAGTCCTGGAGGCTCATGTGTGATGTCCCTGGACCCTGCTTTAAAAATATTTGCTGAAGAAGTGGGACAAGCTAGCTGGTTGGAACTCCTAACACAGAGGGTGAGAGAGGCCGAATTTTAAATGACCCCTGGGATGGTTAATTGGATGTGTTAACTTGGCTGGGTCATGGCGTGCCCAGATAGCTGGTCAAACATTTTTCTGGGCCTGTCTGTGGGGGTATGTATTAGTCAATTATCACGCTGCTAATAAAGACATACCAGAGACTGGGTAATTTAAAAAGGAAAAAGGTTTAATTGACTCACAGTTCAGCATGGCTGGGGAGGCCTCAGGAAACCCACAATCATGGCAGAGGGGAAGCAAACACACCCTTCTTCACATGGTGACAGCAAGGGGAAGTGCCGAGTGCAGGCTGGGGGAAAGCCCCTTATAAAACCATCAGATTTCATGAGAACTCACTCACTATCATGGGAACAGCATGGGGATAACAGCTTCCATGATTCAATCACCTCCCACTGGGTCCCTCCCACAACACGTGGGGATTATGGGAACTACAATTCAAGATGAGATTTGGGTAGGGACACGGCCAAACCAGATCAGAGTGTTTTGGGATAAAATTAATATTTTCATTGATAGACCGAGCAAAGCAGACTGCCCTCCCCAGAGAGGGTGGGCCTCATCTAATTCATTAAGGGCCTGAATAGAACAAAGGGCTGAGTAAGAAAGAGTCCTCTCTCTCTGCCGACTGTCTTTCACCTGGGATGCCGGCCCCCTCCTGCCTTCAGAGTAAGGCCCAGGCTGAGACTTGTGGGCCGGGACTCCTTAGCTTCCATGATCATGTGAGCCAATTCCTTACAGCACGCAAATACACACATGCATGCATGCGTACATATATACATACATACATTCTATTGGTTCTGTTTCTCTGGGGAATTGTGACCTTTACCTCCATTACCCCCATCACCTTTGCCTGTGCCCCTGGTGTCATGCTCATGAATATGTCAGGTTACATGAGAAATGAGACTCTACAAATGTAATTAAGGTTACTAATCAGTTGACTTTAGCAGAGGGGATTATTCTGAATTATTGTCAGTGGGCTCAATGGAATCAGATGAGCCCTTAAAAGCTGGCAGAAAAGGAGGGCAGAGGGGATTGAAGAGTAAGAAAGACTTGAAATAATGCTGTTTGGAAGGTTGAGAGGGCCACATGGAAGGAACGTAGGTGGCCTCTAAGCACAGAGAGTGCACCCACACTGGCACCCAGCAAGGAAATGGAGGCCTCAGTTTTACCAACTTGGTAAAACTGGATCCAAGACTTGGATCCTTCCCCAGGACCTGCAGGTTCCAGTCCAGCCTGTCTGACACCTTCCCTTCATTCTTATGAGACCCAGAGCAGAGACCCCACCAGACTTCTGGCCTACAGGCTGTGAGATTAAAAGAATGGATGCTGCTTTAAGTCATGAAGTTTCTGGTAATTTCTTACTCAGCAACAGAAGACTGATCCAGAGAGCAAGAAAATCCCTTTCCGTTCACTTCTCACAATGGGTGATACCGATTCTGGATGACACCGGACAGCGGACAGTCCCAGGAGAGAGTCAATTCCATGTTTCATGTCACAGGGAGGGATGTGAAGCTCAGAGGGGGTCACAGCAAAGGAAGGTGGGGCTGAGGTCGGAACCAGAGCCTGGGTGCTTACAGCCCATGTACCAAGTGCTCAGGTGAACTAGCATGGGTCTGGTGGGGGTGGGGCACACCCCTGAAAGGTGCTCACACTTCTCCCCACCACCAGCTCTCACCCACACCCACAGCCATGCCCACAGCAGGCTTCAATTCTGTCTAAGCAACTCCTAAGGAGCCAACTCCCATCCAAGAGCAGATAGTCCCTGAAAGTGGACACCAGTGTGCTGTGCTGCCCTTGTCGCAGGGTCACAGGACTCATCTTTCCAGAACCGCCCTGTCTACTGCCCCTGAGCCACTTTGGGAAGCCATGTGGATGGAGCTGATGAGTGTGCAGGAGCCAGGGAGGGAGATGGGTCCATGGAAGAGGCAGGACCACAGCTGCATGGCCTTGGACCCTCCCTGGTAATGTGGACTTGGACCTGGTAACCTTATTGGTGCACTGGAGGCGCTAAGGATGGGCGTCAAAGGTGTTTAATCATGGGGCTGACGGGATCAGATCTGTGTCTTGGAAAGACCCTGGCTGTGTAAGTAGAAAGAACCAGTTAATGGACGCCGGGAGAGGAGGCAGGGAAAGTAGCAGGAGGAGGCTATTGTGACAGCCCCCAGGGGGACACGAGACTGGTCCAAACCAGCAGCTCTCAAGGTCATGAGCACTGAGGGAGCATGTTAAATATACAGGTGCCCAGGCGCTGCCCCAGACACTCTGATTCAGATGACTGGACTCACTGCATTGTAATAGACTCTGTGGTATCGGGGCCTAGGAATCTGCATTTTGAAAACTGTGCAGATACTTCCAAGACGAACCAGGCTTGGGAAGAGGATGGTGGCTCAATGAGCTGGCATAAAGGAGCAGGAAGAGCCAGGATGTCATGGAGACTTCTCCCACAGGCACCACCTGAGCAGGTGCACAGTGGACACTCACAGAGCGTGGGGTGGCGGGGGTGAAGCAGGTCTGGGTTGGACCTGGCAGCAAAGCTGGGTGGGGGAGGAGTGCCCATCATGATGAGCCGCTCACAGCGTCTGCCTGTGGGTGTTCGTTTCTATTACCCTCCTAAGCACCGCTTTGTAACATTTCACTGCATTAAATGCTCAACCAGGAAAATGAAATTTATTTAGAAGGCTCAGGTATTTCACATCTAGGGCAGGCGATGCTGCTCTAAATTTACCAAGTCAACAGCTCATTTTTGCTGTTGGATGGGTTGTAGATCTTATGACAGAAGCAAGTAAGTGAGACCGCCATCAGCTGTAAACTTTATCTTATTGGCGAAATGTCTATTATGCAGCTAAAAACATCACTTAATAGGTGCTGTCCTTCAACAATTGGTAGCAACAGAGTCTTAGGTGGTGATAAAATGACATTATGTCTCTTTTATCACCTGTGTACGTTCCTTCCGGCCTCAGAGGCTGTAGGATAAACAGATTGCACCATTCTGATGAGGTGGTCATCACTGGAGGCACTGGGGGTCTTTATCTGATTTTCCTTCAGAGGCTTCTGCCTGTATTTTAGGATCCCCAGTCTTCATCAGGACATAGTGAAAATCATATGCAGCTAACTAGGTCTGATGGACGAGTAAGTGCTCATCAAGCCAGGTGATTCCAGCCGGGTCATTCAAAAAAATTAACAGGCTCTGTGTTAGGTGGGGAATACAGAGACATACATGACTCCATTGCTCTGGAACAGAGTTCTGAAATCTTAAAGCTGCAGCAGCACTTTTGGAACAAGCAAACTGCCCCTCAGGGGGAGCCCGTTAGAGCAGACAACCCTCGTGAATATACAAGTCTGGACATTGGTTTAAAACCAGCCCCATTCCTTTTTTCACTGAAGGTTCGATGCAGAGCCAAAGTCTGCTGCTCTAAGGAACTGCGAGTTGTTATTGTCCTAAATCTGGTAGAGGTTTTGGATGGGGTGTAGGAAATTTTCACAAGAACCCAAATTTCACATCGTTTTGTGATGGATTAGCATACCAAAATGGGCTTAAAGTGCACTTAATGGATGTATTACTGCAGAAGGGGAGCTGCCTAACCAGAGCATTGCTAAATTTATGAAATTGAAATGCATTTCAGGTTACTGAGCAGTCTAAATTTGTCAAAGTCACGGAGTGGGAGGCAGGTTGCTGCTGGTGGCAGAGGTGGCAGACATCTGAAGCCAGGGCTGCCAAAATGAATTTGAAGGCCTCTGCAATGACCCACAGGGCTCCCTCGCACCCAGGTGCAGCCCTTTTCAGTGGCAGGAGCAGGATCTGGGGCTGCTGAGCCTCAGTGTTTACGGAGCCCGTCCTCGCACGCAGAAGGCAGAGAGTGCAAGGTGTGTCCTTCCTTTGCCCTGCCCCACTGCCCTTCCCTAATGGGTCTGACCCACTATGAACTTGAATTCATCAGCACTGGTGCACACTCATGGAACAGGCATGACCTTTGGCCTCTGCCTAAGTGTTTGCTTTGTAAGCCTCAGTCTCCTGGCCTGAAAAATGGAGATAAGTAATACCGGCATCACAGGCATGGGGAAGTGCTCAGCTCAGTGCTTGTCACAAGGTGAGACTTTGATGGTCCCTTTCTTTAGGAGGGGGCTGAGTCTTAGTGACCTTAGTGGTTCCAACATTCAGCCCTGTGAGTGGCACACAACAGGTGTTCAGAGAGTGTCTGCTGAGTTAATGAACGAATGAATGAGTGAATGTGATTTTAAGGACTGTGGTAGGTTTCTGACATTCCAGTTTGCTGGTGTCCTTGTAGCAAACATTCAATGTTAACAAACATTCAATTATGTGACTGTCATGGGCAAAACTGCTTGCAATAATAATGATTACTAATAAGAACTACTATTTTGAATTCTTACTGTGTCCCAGGAATTGTGCTGAGTATTTTAACAACACTTTGTCTTTAGTCTTGACACCAGCCCACTGAGGCCATGTATCAGCCAGCTACAGCCACAACAATGCTGTGTAACAAAACATCTTGCAACATTCAGTGGCTTGCAACAATAAGCATTTTTCCCCACGTTGCTCATGTGTCTGTGGGTCACCTGAAGCAGCTCTGAGTCCTGCTGTATATGGAGTGACATGGCTCCAGACAGCAAGTCAAGTTCAGGTTTCCCCAGGCACTGAAGCTTCTCTGGATGAGGCAGTAATGTGTTCTTCTCAGGGTGGACCACCGGAGCACAGGAAAACAGGTCTGACCCTGCAAACACATTCCAAGCCTCTGATCCAGTTACATTCTCCATTATCTCATTGTCTAAAGCAAGTCCAAAGTCAAGGAATAGGGAAGTACGATCCCCACACTAGAAAGCTGTGACAAGGACGCAGATGTGTAATAACCACCATGGGAGAATGAGGAGTTGGGATCAACAGCTCAATTGACTGCTTGTAGGTGCTATCAGAAGCCTCACTATGAGGCACAGAAAGAAGTGATTTGTCCAGGGTTGCTCAGCTAGTGGGTGGCAGAAGTAGGATTTGAATCCAGGCAATTGAACTCCACAGTTGTGGGGGCTTAGAGTGAATACATGGGAAGCAGGGATTTATTTTCTTAAAGTATCTGCATCTTTTTTTTTTTTTTTTTTGAGAGGGAGTCTTACTCTGTTGCCCAGGCTGGAGTGCAGTGGTGTGATCTCAGCTCACTGAAATCTCTGCCTCTCAGGTTACAGCGATTCTCTTTGGATCTACTGGCATGCACCACCACACCTGGCTAACTTTTGTATTTTTGGTGGAGACGGGGTTTCACCATGTTGCCCAGTCTGGTCTCGAACTCCTGACCTCAAGAGGTCTGCCTGCCTTGGCCTCCCAAAGTGCTGGGATTACAGGCGTGAGCCACCGTGCTTGGCCAGTATCTGCATTTTTTTCCAGCCATGACTTGCTAATACCATGTTGGTACCAACCTCTTTTGCAGTTACACATTTATTTGTCTATCCTTCCACCCATCCACAGGGACCCAGCATTTGGGTGTTCCTTCAATTCTCTGCAATAACAGGCCCAAGTGCAATTCTTGGGTAATTTTTTGAAATTAAGGTTGAGAGGAAAAAATCACCCTCTGGTTAATCTCAGGCACGTGTATAAATACCTTTGCAAAGTCCCTGGTGGAATTCGCATCAAAGCGGCATCGTGATTTTTACTTAAAAACAATTTGCTCCATGTCAACCGTGGTTTCTGACACCTGAATTTGAAAGTGATCTGGGTGGGCCCAGCGCCATCTCCATAATGGAGTCATGTGTTTACTTGGAGGGAAGAGAGGAAGGGCATTATTCCACCGCAGTATGTGTGGCCCTGGAATAATGTTCCACACACCCTTACGGGAGGGGATTTCCTCCTCGCTGTTTCCACAGACCCTTCCCTGTGTTTGTTTAAACCCGCTGTACAGTGGTCAGACAGCTGCCTGGCCCAGGGCCTTCCTTGCAGACGCATGCACAACCAACCCTCTTTAACAGCAACCTGCTCTGTGTCCCCCAATGCAATTACTCTAGTATATAAACCTCACTGAAAGGCAGGCTTTTCTTGGGAGCTAATAAATAAGCCCCAAAGCCACAACGTGTGTAAGACCTTCAAAAATGGCATCATCATCTATTGGGAATTGTGAACCCTGCAAAAAGCAGCTCATTGTATTTTCAGAAAAAGGTTTTTGTTTAAAAAATAATAAAGAACAAAAGTCACCAAGTGGCGCCTGTATGGAAAAAGCAATCTAGTCTGAGATTCTAAGGCGAGTCTCTTTGCTGCGTTAATTTTTCCTCGCAGATTTTATGTAAGAGGCATTATTTGCAGAAAAACAAGACAGGATTTTAAAGAACTCCCCTCTCATCCCAGTTTCCCAACTGCAGTTATAATCCTCTGATTGTGACCTCTGCATTAGTTGTCATGGATGCTGAGCAGAAGTTTATGACCTCAGGGTGGATTGTAGCTTCAGGAGGGTGAGAGGAAGCCTCCGGCAATAAAGAGATAATGGGGAGAAGGCAGTGTCAGCAATGACCCTTCGGTGGCTTGCACTCTACAGTTAACGGAGCACTTTCATTTCCACTTCTGGTTGCTTCGAGGAAGAGGGTGCTGGACTCTGGCCATGGGAACACAGGCGGGCAAAGGGCTGCGGATTCTTTTTGTCTCTTGGACCTCAGTTTCCTGAGAGGCTGGGCTTGGTGCTCCAAGCGCCCTCGGAGCGAATCTGCCAGAATTTCACGTGTCTTGTCTTAAACGGATGGTATCTTCAGGCCAGAGGCAGTGGAGTCGGCAGCTGGTGCCGCTTCCTTGCCCTCGGGCTGTCCAGGTGCTTCCCTGGGGCAGCCGCCTCCAGGCCACTGCGGCAGGCAGTGACGCTCGGGGTCCCGCAGACCTTTACCTCCCCACGGAAGCAAACACGCCGGGCAGAAGAGCCGGGCCAGCCTTCCTGGGATGCAAAAATACAACAGAGGGCGCCGAACCCACCAGCACCGTGTCTTTGAATATTAATGTATAGGCTGGCTACAGACTGCCAAGTTCCTTAAAAATGCCTCTGGCAAGGCATCACTGCCAGACTTCGGGGGTCGCGGTGTGCTTTTATTTGGAATCACCGCAACACACAAGCACTGTTGACTCGGAGGGGGAGGGGGCGGGGGCGGGGGCGGGGGCGGGGGCCAAACCCACCGCTCCGCGCACACGCCTTGATCTCGCATTCCAGACTCGAGCTGAAGTGTGTCAACGCGACATGGGGCGGGGGGAGGGTTCTCTTCGGATGTTTCATTTGCTGTCTGCACGTCACTCCCAAACTTTTCCTCCCTGCGCTCGGGGAGTCAGGTTGACGCGCCCTGGATGCTGGGCTGGCGGCGCGGGGCTGGGCGCGCTCCCGCGGAGCCGGAGCCGCAGAGGCTCCCGGCTGGACTCAGGCTTCTCAGGTACAAGTTGGGTGCCAGTCGCCAAGGTGGGGGCGGCGAGGAGCAGCGGAAGGAGGCCTGGCTCTGGGTTTGGGGCTCCGGCGCCCCTCCGTGGGTTCCGGCCGGGCAGCGCCGGCGGCGGCCGGGGCTGGGCGTAGGGAGTCCGGGCCGGCGGAGGCTGCGCGCAGCCTCATTCCTCGCTGCGCTCCCGGCGCGGCGGCGGCTGCGGCGGCGGCCCAGGCGGCGGCGGCCCAGGCGGCCCAGGCAGACAATGAACTTGCGAGCGCGACGAGCCGAGGCAGGTTTGGGCCCCGCGCCCCTCGGCCCGGCCTCCCCGAGGCTTCCGCGATCCCCAGCGGGAGGCGTCCCTTTGCCATTGGTCCTAGCCGCGCTCCTGGCACCGTGCGCGCTTGGGGACCCCGCGGGAAGGGTTGTCCAGCGGCGACGCACGCCCCCTCCCTCGCAGAGAGGACGCGGCCGAAGCGAGGGGACAGGGGACCGAGCGGTGGCGTGGTGGCGCCATTGAGAGCCGGCGGCCGGCGGGGGGCGCACGCCGCGGGGCACGCACCGGCTGAGTGTCCGGGAGAAGGACCCCAAGAGACGGAATCGGGGCGCCCCTGCACTGCCCAGCTCTGGCAGCCGCAGGCGGGGGACCGATCGACGGACCGACTGGTGTTTTCACTGTGCGAGCGCGCGTCGTTTGGTGGTGGGGGACCGGGATTCCCCCTAGCCTGGCGCTCCGCCCCCACACCCCCTTCGCACTTTGGGGAAGTTTCCAGGCGCAGCCCTGGGCAGTTAAGTGAGCATCCGCCACTTTCTCCTCTGTCTCCAGCTCGGATTCGCTTCCAGAACCTCGGCTCTAGCCTTGTGGCCGTTCCGGGCGGGGAGGCCAGAGCTCGCAGGCGCAGATGCCCGTGGCACCCGGTTCAGGGAGGGGGGATCGTGGGGGCGGGCCTGGGAAGAGAAGGGGTGCAGCTGAGCCCCGAGCGGTGTGAACTTTTGCTCCCCGCCCCCTCCGCCTCCCCCCTCCCCGCCCCGCCCCCACTGCTGTCCCCTCCCTGCGCCCTGCCGCGTCTCGGGAGGCGGCGTGACTCGGGAGTTGCCGGCGCTTCCTGGCGGTGGCGGTGGTGTCCCTGGCCGGCCTGGGCGCGGCGAGCCGAGCGAGGCAGGTCTGAGCCGCGAGGTGGGGCCGGAGGCGGGGAGCCGGGGCGGTGGGGAGCCGGGGCTGCGGGGAGGTGAAGCTGGGGAGCCGGGTGGCAGCGGCCCGGGTGCGGAGGCGTTGCTGGCGGTAGAGATGGAATAGGAGTCTGTTGGGTTGTGTGTGCCGGGGACAGGACGCGGTGGCTGTGGGTGGCTCAGTGGCGGGCTGTGGCGCAATTGGCCCCCTGGGATGGCAGGATGAAGGCGCCGGGGCGAAGGGAACCTTGCCTTTGGGGGAATGAATGAATGAAGAGTGGTGGAAGCGGTTTCCCGACTCCTCCAGGCAACCAGTTGGCCGGCGTGCGCGCGAGTGTGTGCGTGTTGAGGCTTCGGAGCCGCCCAGGTCCTGGGCACAGCTGCTTGACTGCTCTGTCGCGGTCCGGGTGCCCGTGTTGCCCACCCGCCCTGTGTCCGGGACCGGCCGGCGCGGCTGGAACGGCGGGTATAGACGAGGAAGGCTGTGGGGCTGGTTTGTTGGCTGCTGGCGGCTGGACGTCCGCGCCAGGCGTAGGGAAGTCCTCGAAGGAGGCGGCCAGGCTGGGGGCTGGGACCAACTCCTGGGGGCGGGAGACCTTCGTCTCCCGGCGTGCGCGGAGCGGCTGTGACAGCTGGGCACCTTTGCCTTGTTCACGTTGGGTAAGTTGATGGTACCGAGTTCTCGGGAATGAAGTGTGGCTCCGGGATGCCCCGCAGAGGGATGTGGCAAGCCTGAGGCTGAGCAGAGCGGCTCACCTTGCTTCTGGGCGACCTAGCAGTACCCCCAGCCCCTTTTTATCAGCTGCAATTCCTGAGTGGTGTGGGATACCTCGGTGGGTTAGGGTAGGCACCCAGTGTTGGGACAGAAAGGCCTTGGAGGGCATCTGCACCCCCTGAGGGGCCCTGAAGTAAAGTGAGGCCTAGAGTTTTGCCCAGCGTTTCTCCTGGACCCTCCTTGGACCTTCCTGGACCATTATCCATCCCCCGCTTTCCTGCTCCTCCTCCCCCGACCCGCAACCTTGCAAAATCAGGAGCCCTCCCTTCCAGTGCATGGCACTTACTAATGTTACAAACTCAATGTTGAACCAGGATCTCTGGATTGATACATGAAGACATTCATAGATTCTATATGATTTTATTCAAAGTAGCGTAGAGATAAAAATGCCTTCTAAGTAGGTAGTTTTTACTATGCAAGTTTTTCTCCCCCAAATTCCTGAGGAACTGTCAGAAGATTTTCTTTCTTGCCACCTCCTGGATGGGCACACTGAGCTGGCAAGGTGAAGTGGCTTGTCACGGCCTTCCTGTGGGTGCACAGGTGAGCTGGAGGTGGAGTTGCAGGTCCACGCTGCCCTCCAAAGTCCAGCTCGCCAGGAGAGCCAGCTCAGGGGCTCTCTGCAGCTGTCCAACACTGTCTTTCCATCTCTGTCCTCTGGGCATTGCATGATTGCAGTGAGCTGGCTTGTAGGTGAAGCATGCAGGGGTAATTCATCCAGGATATTGTACAGGGGGAGTGGCAGGCAGGTCTGCCCGCAGTGGTCACGTGTGTGCCTTGGTGTGCTTAGATGAGCAGAGCTCCCATGTGTGAGCCACTGTCCTGGTCGGGGACCCAGCAGCCAGGGACCCAGCATGGTCGCTGTGGCTGCTGCAAGGGCTGCAGCTTCCTTCCACACCTTTGTCATCCCTGGTTGCTGCTGCCCTAGGCCAGGAAAGGTGAGATGTCAGAAGCATTTGATTTTTCACATGCCTGGAAGAGAGAAGATTAATTCCTGTGTCAAGAAGTGTTTGCGGGAAAGGTTGGTAGAGTGGGAAGCGGATTCTACTTATTTGGGTCTTGAGAAACAGCAGAGAAGAAACTCCAAGTTAACTGGCTGGGTCCCAGGAGTCTGCAGTAGGGGAAGCTGCAGATTCGTGTTGGGTTGTTGTGGTCCGACCCGTTTTGAGTTCGGCTGGAAGGTGTCCTGCTAGTGGAGGGGGCTGGGGAAAAGAGGGAGACCCCAGGGCTGTCCTGAACAGGTGAGGATGTCCTGAACGTGCCAGTCTACAGGGGAAAGCCTCGACTCAGCTCCAGCCAGTTATGGGGAAAACAGAGTCGACAGGTCTTGTGAATTTTTGAGAGGATTCTCCAGCCTGGGTATTTAAATCTGGGCTCAAATTCCGGAAGTATGATAGTGGGTTAGGGGTGAGTGCACTTCCAGGAGGTCTGAAGTGTGACATCTGGCCCAGTGTTCATATATTGGGAAGGGTGTCATAGCATCAGAGAGCAGGACATAGGAGCCACACTCATTGTAGACCCAAATACTAAGAACTGATGGGTGCCCATCTTACCTGCAACAAGGTTCTCAGGCTGGAGGTGAGGCGGGCAGAGCTCCTTCATGTACTCATGTGTCATGCGTTCATTCAGCAGCTGTTGAATGAATTACCATGATGTGGAAAGTCATCTGCATGAAACTTTTCATATAATTCTTTTCACCAAATAGATGCCGCAGCTGAGCCTCTGGGATGATTCGGAAGGGATAGGACAGGAAGGGTCCCAGCCCTCATGGGAGGGGGACAGGCGGAATTGGCTGTGTAGACAGACAAATGGTCCAGAAGCTGCTGTAAGAGCCCAGAAGGGCAGTGAAGCAAAGCAAGGCTTGGGAGCAGGGGTGGGGGTTGGAGGGTGGACTAGGGGAGGGAGTGTGAGGAGCCTCGCTTTCCAGGTGTGGACATTGAAGTTCAGAGCAGTGGGTGGGAGGCACCTGCCACCTGAGCAGGGGATGCTCAGGTATGATATTAAGTTGGGAGACCCTTGCCCAAGGTCACATAGCCAGTATGTTGAAAGTCAGGTGGTCTCTGATCTCCAGCTCTTGGCCAGCTCCTTCATCTGCACTGTGCTGGGCTGGCCTCTTAGAAACTTCCAGATGAGTGGACACTCCCTGTAATTGGCAGCTCTCATTTTTCCCATCAACACATTCGGGCCCTGTCCCTGTTTCCAGGGCCTCAGCAGGCCCAGGATTGCAGAGATGCCGTTTGGAGCACATTTGTATGAAAGAGGAGTCGTCTTAAATTCTAAAAGCAGAGACTGTTTTTAAAAGTGGTAGCTGACTTGGGAGTGTCATTGATCTGAGCAATCAGCCAGCGGACGTCTCTTTAGCAGCTTGTGATTTGGAAGTGACTCAGTCACTGGTGAGAATCATGCAGCCTCCCTCCCTTTCTGGTCTGTAATGGGGATGCTCAGGTGTGAGATTAAGTTACTCCAAAGGGTCTCTCTGTTCCTGTGCTGTGAATGTGGATATCATGTTTGCACTTAGCCAGCTAAGTGTTGGGAGACTGAGTGTTCCCACTGCACAAGGCATTTCTTTATTGGCCTCCACTATGAGGGTCTGATTTCTTCACTGAGACGGTTTCTCCTTTCAAATAAAGCACTGGGACAAAATGATTTATGTTAGACCTGTGTCTCCACAGCAGGAGATAGAGCATAAAGGGAACAGTTATCTCATTAGTGTGTCTAGTCCAGGTGTCTAGTTAGGAGTGTCCAGGAAGAAGGATAAAGGTTTTGTGTCTGTTTAGGCCAGTATAGATTTTTAAATTGTAAACATGGGAGTTGGGGAGGAAGACAGTTCATCTCAAGAGCTGGCATATGCTGTGTCCCTATAGGTTTGAAGCTGACCCTGTGCTAGGCAGGTCACACGGGTGTATCCCTTCACATCCCCTAGAGGGCTGGGAGGCAGAGACACGCACGAAGATCTTAGCCATCCGGATATGCAGGAGGGAGGAATGGGGAATGATGGTGGAGGCAGGAGGGAAATAAGGGGGTGAGGGGAGAATAACTGTGGCTCCAGAAGGAGGAGGCGGCGTGAATCAGCAAGTGGTTAAGTTGCGGGGAGGTGGCAAGTAGGAAGCAGTTTCTCCTCTTCGCTGATTTCCAGAGGGATGGGGAGGAACGGAGACCGTCTGCTGCAGGACCTGCAGCGTTTCCGCATTCCCCCAGGTGCAGCCCTGAGCCAGGTGCATGGGGGCAGAGAGTCAGCGCTCAGCACAGAGCACAGCACTCAGATCAGTGGGCGAGGTGGAGCTTGTGCAAGTCAGAGTTACATAATGCCGCTGACAGGCACCTTACGGGGCTTGGCAAAGTGCAGCAGAGCCCAGGGTAGCGACTTGGAGATTGGAGGGTTCTGGGACAACTTCACCCCCCCGGACTGAGAGCAGGTATCTTTTTAAAGGGTTAATACCTGCCTGGCAGTGCTTGGCACAGGGCCTGGCATCCAGTCAGGGCTCGGTAAACACTGGCTCGGGTGGTGGTGGTATTCCTTAGCCCCGGAGCTCCTCATCATGCATGTCTCCATATTTGATTCCAGTATATTCTATCTCAAAGGGTATAGGCAGGAGCTCCTGGAAGCCTTGGCTCCAGCGAGGCTTCCTTAGGGTGGTGGCTTCACTCTCTGGGCTCTGTCTCCTCATCTGTGCAGGGAGGATGCTGGTAAACAGCTACCCTTCAAGACCCTTCAGCTGACCTTGCAGCCAGGCTGTGGAGCAGCTCGGCTGTGCCCATATTTGACGCAATTAACCAGAGAGAGAAGACCTCGCGGCTCTCGGGGGAAATGTGCTGGTGTGGCTTGCTTGTGACTGTCACATCTCGCCCTGCTCCCAGCTCAAAAGAGTCCTGCAGGGGTCTGAGGGGGCTCCTGGCTTTGGCAGTCTCCCTGATGCCGATTTTACATTTCTAGAACTCACTGTGGCCCAGGCCTTTTAGATCTCTGAAGAAAGTGAGGCTGGCAGATCCTCAAAAGCAGAGGGTATCATTATAATGGAAACTTGGACACTTTCCAGAATTGCATTTGTGGTAAAAAATATTGAAACAGACAGCCCAGGCACCCAGGTGCCTGGAAAATACCCCAACATGGGCAAATAATCAGATATACAGGCCAGGCACGATTATGTTTTTCTGACAATAGGCTGGAACTTGGTGGCTTAGCATTTTCTCTTGAAATGGAATATGCCCTTGCCCGACCCCTTTTGCTCCCTGTGGTCAAGAAGATAGTGGTGTGGCCACCAAGGGGGAGGGCATACAAGGAGAAGTGGCGATCCTATCCCTCCCAGGGTGGCCCTGGATCTATCTTAGGAGGGGTTCTGTCCTGCTTTTGCTTTTCTGTGTCCCTGTAGGTAGCTGTCCCTAGGGACTGGGCCCACAGCACCTTTGCTAGGAGGCCACAGCCTGCATTTTCAGAGTCTAAGAGGTCGAGAGAGGTGTAAGCTGTGTTATTATCTTACCCTTCCACGGCAGTGGTCTGGGTAGCTGTATTCCCTTTTGTAGCCCCTGGTAGCTCACTCACGCTGATGGCAGTAAGTTCACTTGGACCTTCACATTTCTGGTCAGCCAAATGTTTGGTGCTTATGACATGGAGGTTCTTTTAGCCCAGATCTTAGATCCCATGGGCACCTGGTGGGGCAGGGTAGGTAGTGGGTTGAGCCTGGGATCCACGCTGACTCAGGTTCAAGTTCATGTGGTGCTGCTTCGTCCCCTTACTGTGACTCTGGACAAGTGGCTTAGCTTACATCTCGGTTTCTTCATCTGTAAAATGAGGTTAATGATCTCTACCTGGTTGGGTGGCTTGAGTATTTGAAATAGTACCATTTAGGATTCAGGGGCGCTCCCCACATGGAACCCCTCTTTTCTGGGCTAGGTCTAACCTATGGAGAGATAGAGGAGGAGGAAGGCAGGTGGAAATCTGCGTGTGATGGCCATTTCCGACTGCAGCTGTTGTCGGAGAATGTGGCTGAACCCGTGGGCAAGGGAGTGGGGAACTGGGGCAGTCAGGCAGACCCGCCCACCCCACAGCCTGTGAGCTAGAAAAGCCTCTCTGGGGCGGCTGCCAGCAGTGAGTGGGAAGGGCCTCCATGCCTTGGGGAAAGCAGGGCTGGGCTGTCACCTCCGGGACCTCCTTCCACAGTTCTGGGATGGTGTAGACACCACCAGGTATAGACAACAGGAAAGTTACACTGGGCCCCGTGCCCGGCCCGTGGTCGGCAGGTGGTCAGGGGCATCTGTTAGGTCTGTACTTGGTAGAGGTGGCCGCAATGTGTCAAATAGGTGTTGTTATCTGCTCTAAGAAATAATCTGGCTTTAAATTCATGAAGAACATCTCTCTCCTACTTGTTGGCAGAGCATGGGAAATTTGGCAGAGCCAAATTCAGATAATGATTAGCTATGGATCTCAAGGTCGCATTCTAACTTGAACACGATGCACAAGGAGCCGAGGTAGTGGTTGACTCCTAGCCTGGGCCTGGAGCAGCTTCTCCGCCTCCTCTCTCTTGGTCCCAGTCCCCCACAGGGCCCGTGCTTCCACCTGACCCTGCTCTGTCTTTGCAATGAGACGCCTGGCCGGCCGGGCCTGAACCTGACTGCACTTGGGTCCCCCGGCCACTGGAGAGTGGGAGGCCCCTGCATCTGCCTGTCTATTTCATCCTCAAGCCCCCGACCCCCACTGCCTTCAGGAGTTCTTTGCCAGTCATTCTTGCCATCTCCTCCCCATACCTCCCTCCCCCATCCAGGTGGAGTCTTCCTCCTCTGAGCTTCTGCATTCCACTCTCTTGTGTTTCTCAACCTTGAACCTGCCCCACGTTGTGCTGCGCTCCCGTTTCCTGGGTGCAGCTGCTCTCCCAGCCTGGCAAGCCTCCCTTCAGCAGGAGGGTGTCTGGGGGCTCACGGCACATTCGTGTAGCCGGACTCTCACTTAGTGGCCAGTGACTGCTGTTTGTCGAATGAATATATCAATTAAAAATGATTCTTCCAAACGCTAGTTTCTCCTGGAGTTGTTATGGGAACGTTAAGTTTGATAGTGTGGCGCAGGATAGCTCCGCTAGTCACTCAGTTTCTCAAGGAGTCGAGAGCCTCATGGAATAACCTTGGATTTCCTGGCATTAGGTTTTGGGGCTATTAAAACGTAGTAACTACAGTTTTTTGTGTCTTGAGGGCCTTAGGGGAAAATATGATGGAAATTTGGTTGTTGTTTCAGGAATATAAGCAGAGCCATCTACTCAGGCGAGAAATGTGGAGGCTGCTGGTGTTTCTTATAGCTGGTATAAATAGCTTGGCTTCAAGTTCCATGCTCCTTTGTTTGGAATGTAAATATTTGCATTAAAAATATAAAGTATGTCCTGGCGTGTATTTTTAGGGACTATAATTTCCAAACCCCAAATCGGACTATGGGTCTGCTGAGGATTAATTTTCTCTGCTTTGTGAACCTGTATATATAAAGAGTCTTCCAAATGTACACACCAAATCATGTTTGTTTCGTGCACGGAAGGGACCGCCAGGATTACAAGAAAGTGGGGTTGCCCCGCGGCGGGGAGTGTGGGCCGAGGGCTTGCGTCTCTCTACACACTTTTGATGATTCTGCCTGGTAGCTGCAGCCGCGCAGGGCGGTGGTGTGGAGGAGTTTTGGCCCAGGTCTTGTGGGTCAGCAGGGGCCTGGCTTCTCTGTCCTTGGTTTCTTGGACATCCAGGTGGGGATTTGGCTGCAGCTGGCTGACCTCTGCCACGTAACCAGACGCTTGACTCCAGAGTTGCTGGTGATGTAGGACGATGTCTGGGGGTTTCAGGGCCCTCTCTGTCGTCTGGTGGAGGGAGCAGGAAGTTCTCATGTCCGGGTCAGAGGTGAGCTGTGAGGGCCCCTGTGTGGTGTCCTCCTCCACTGGCTCCTTAGGGGCTGTTTAGCTTTAATTTTCCTGTCAGGAAGAACCCAGATGATTTGTCAAACCCTTACTGTGGGTGGGATGTCATCTCTGGTCTGGCCCCGGCCTGTTCTTCGTAGTGGGCGGCTTGGTGGGGCAGTAGGAGCTGGGCAGGCCGTTTCCCCTGGGATGGGGGAGCTTGTTTCTAAGGCTCTCTGGGTAGCCTTCGATGGACACCTTCTGGCCCAGAGGTTATAATGGAGAGGGCTGGGCCGTGGCAGTCAGCTGGCCTGCAGGAGAGGGCCGAGGCAGGTGGGCCCCAAACTGGCAGCCTCCCGCTTGTCTCATCACAGGATGAAGGGCAGATGAGAGAGAGCCAGGAGGGTCCTGGCAAAGGACACTCAGGGTCTTGGGCCCTCAGCTGTGGCTCCCCAAGAGGCTGGTACTAACAGCCTCCTTTGTGCTTGCTTCCTAGCCAGCGTGTGACCCCTGCCCTTGGGAGGGTCAGCTCCTCCTCCATCCCGCTGAGCACTGATGCCTCAGGACTGGACTCCTTGGGAACAGCAGGGACTCTCCCATCTTTCCTTCCCTAGCTTTGCCTTGCAAAGGTGCAGCCTCCAGAGCCTTAGATTGTCTGACATCTCTCTGCCTGGGGACCCTCTCTGAAACATTGTGTGGGCTTAGATACCGTGCGCTTTGGGAAGGACCGTCTTCTCATGAGCCTGGGGTGTGTTGAACTGTGGAGGCTTATCACTGCCTCACCTGTGGTCATCTCCAGCCTGACCCATGATGGTACGATCCTATCTCATCAGCCGTCACACTTTTTAATAAAGACAGTATGTTCCAGAAAGGCCGAGAGTCTCCTGATCCCAGAAAGGCTGGATCGCATCAGGTCAGTGATCCAAGTGCATTATCATGAAAGTCAGAGGAAATAGCAGCTTTTAGGACATCTGAACTAGCCTAAGAAAGTTATCAGTTGGGAATAAATAAGGGGAAGAAAGGACGCTCCGACTGATGAGAACAGTATCAGCCTGACATTTTATGTCGTCCTTACTTTGAAAAGCTATTTATACCCACTCGATAGCAGTTTCTATGAGAAATTAGATATGAGGAGATGTACAGAAAAGGAGAGTGGGAGCTGGGTGACTGTGAGTGCCTCCTCAGAAATATCTTCCAGGCCAAAAAAAAAAAAAAAAAGAAAGAAAGGAAAAAGAAAAAATCATTTGCTCACTGATTGACAATTGAAAATCCAGGGATCTTTTGCATTGAACAAAATTTGACTCAGAGAAGAAAAATTATGTATTGAAAAGAAGATGGAGCTTCAGTTGCCATTTGGGTGGTAGAAAATAAATTTGCTTTTGGCTGTTAACATGGAAACAAATCAATAGAAAAATGCAGGCCTGCCCACTTTTGAGTCAGCAGTTTTTTTGGTTTATGGAAGGATGAGAAGACCTGCTCCCTGAAATCACTGGTTGGGTCACTTAGGAAGCTGCCAGGGGTGTTGAAGGGTATGCATGTGTGTCTTTCAAAGTTGTCAACTGATTTATTTAAAAAAATTATGAAACAAACTTTTGAAGAACCTGTTCAATCTATTTTTCTTTAACAGTTTTAATGAAATATAATTCACACACCATACCATTCACCCAAACTATATAATTCCATGTATTTTAGTATTGACAGATATGTGCAACCATGACCACAGCTAATTTCAGAACTTTCCTTTATCTCAAAAAGAAATCTTGTATGCTTTAGCTATCACCCCTTCATTTCCCCATTCCCCCATGGGTACCCCCAGCCCTGAGCAGCCGCAAATCTACTTTCTGTCTCTGTCCATTCCAAGTCCTCTCTTGTGGACTTCCGTATGAGCAGAATCACTTAGAATGAGGTCTTTTGGGACTGGTTTCTTTCACTCTGTGTAGCTTTCATGGTTCATCCATGCTGTAGCATGTGTCAGTGCTTCATTCCTTTTCATGGTTGAATAATATTCCATTGTAGGGACAGACCACAGTTTTGTGGATCCGTTTGTCCACTGATAGACATTTGGGTTTTCTCTACCTTTGGCTCTTATGCATGAGGTGGCCATATACATTTGTGTACAAGCTTCTTTGGGTGTGGACTTTTGTTTCCATGTCTAGGGTTATGTTTTGTGAGATATTTTCACTTTCTTCTAATAATAAGATTCATTTTCTAAAAAAATGCTCTTTCCCTGGCCCTAGAAAAGGCATCCTGATCCCTGTGTCAGTGATCCTGGCTGAGATACTGAACTGTCTGAATTTTAGAGCTGGAAAGGCCTTCGGAGGAACATGGTTCAGCCGCTTTCTATAGATGTGGTTGCTGAGGGCCAGAGAGGCCACGCATAAATACACAGGGTTGAATCTAGGTTTTTAGAGTTACGATCCAATTATTCCAAACATTCTCCCTAACCTCCTAGTAAAACCCCAGGTTGCCTTCTTGACTGGGCTGGGGCAGCAGATTAAGGTGGGTTGGGTAAACAGATGGCGGTTAGCTTGCCCTCTTTTAATGTGACTGTGCGTCAAGGTTTTCAGTTATCCAGCGTCCTCTTGCCTGTTTTCCTTTCAGCCGTCTGTCTGTCCATCGGATGTCCATCTGATGTCCACGGCCCAGAACACCTCCCCATCCAACAGTTGCCCAATAAGAACTGCAACTTGTGGCGCCAGCATCTTTCTAGTTCTTTCTCCCCTGCAGTGATGGGAGGCCCGGCTGCTTATCCAGGGAATAATTAAATTAGGAACCAATTCAGAGAATGAAATTTTATCTGATCTGGCCAAGCGGGTAAGCAAGGGGCTGTGATTGTGACTCCAGGATACATTAGGAAGTTGTTTTTTCCCGAGTGCACTGGGTGAAAGTATTGAAAGAAATTTGTGGAGGCCAGGCTGGGAGATCTCCTGGGGCCGGGTTTCTTGCATGGCCTGGGGGTGTGGTCCCAGGGGGCAGCCGTGTCCTCAGGCTAGTCCTTCCAGCGCTTAATGTTTCCAGGCACCATTTAGCTCTGATGAGATAGATAAAAGTGTTTTGTGGCTGGAGTGTTCTCTGTGCTTAGGAAAGTTCTGTTAAAATCCTCATGGATATATGTCTCCGTTGTTGTCATTGATATTCTGACGTACCTTTACAGCTGTAAACTTGGCAGAAACTCTGGCTCTAAATCACGGGTACTGCTTTGCAACCCCCACAGAGCTTATTGAAAGAAATGCACAAACTTTGGTCCTACATCAGCTCTGTTACATCAGATCTCCGGGGAGGGATGCTGGGCGTTTGCATGTGTGCACACGTGTGTGTGTGCATGCGTGCATGTGTGTGCATACGTGAACCTGCATTCGTTAAGCTCTTCAGCTAAGAAACACTGATGGAACTTAGCAGTGATTGTAATCTTTCTTCTGATGAGAATTTCCAGTTCTCCCATGGCAAAGATAAGGGACAGATAATTAGCACCGTGGTCTCAGGAATGAGTGATGAGACTTTGTGACTGTCTTTGAGTTTCATGTTCAGATTCCCTGGTTGTAACTAACACACATTGTTCATCACTCTGTAGCAGCAGTGTGACTTTAGATCTGTGTTTTTTCTCTCTGGGAAGGACCCCATTCTCATCCCCGCAGTGGCCCAGGCTGGAGGCCCAGGAGTTTCCTTTGACGGATAGCTGGTCAGTGCAGAATTGCCTCCTCTCTTTCTCTGCCACTGGAAGGTTATCTGTCCCTTCAGAACAGGAAATGTGTCTTATTCAGGGTGGCATCTCCAAGGCCTAGCCCATGGGAAAGAATGATTGGATGGATGGACAGACAGATGGGTGAAAGGAAAACAGGAAAGAGTACAGTGGATAATTGAAAACTTTGACCCATAGTGCAGGGATGGCGAGCATCTTTCGGACCGTCTCTTTATAGATGGGGAAACAGAGGCCTGCAGAAGTCAGTGACTTGCCCCAATCCTTCATCTTCAATAATGAAGAACATTTGGGAGCCTGGCCCTTCGACGTCTTCAACTCTTCTGACTCAGGCTCTGCACATCCTCTTGAGAGTCACACTCCAGTGAAAACAACTCTTTATTGAGGCCCTGCTGTGTACCCCATGGTGTCCTAGGATCTGGGGATCTAGCAGTGAGTTAGACACACAGGATCCCAGCCCTCACAGAAGGCATATTCTCATGGGGAGAGTTAGGCACATATCAGAGAACAAACAGGCAGAAGGGCCATGTGCTGGAGTGACTGGCTGAAGAACCAGGAAGGCCTTCCACAGAGGCGACATCTCAGCTGATCCTTGAATGGGAAGAGGTGCTGTTGTCTCATGCTTGGAAGGAGGGAACAGTCAGTGCCAGGACCCCAAGGGGAGAACCTGTTGCTGGGATGGGATTCAGTTATGCTCAGGAGAAAGAGACTTAGTTTATTGGATGCCTGGGTTGATTTTCTTCTCTTCTGCATCTTCTGCACTGTCATTTGCAGCTCTGCCTTCTCCCCGTCCCATCTCCGGGCGAAGAACACCTGTCCAATGCTCGCTGGCCCGCAGCTGCTGCAGAGTTTCAGAAAACAGGGCTAGCAAAATACAAAGAAAACCCTCAATGTCCCTTTCGTCTCACTTAGGGCTTGGCTGGGGAGGCAGAGTTATTTTTATGTAAGCACATGCTTGACGGGGGACGTCTTGGGGTGGGCAGCTGAAACCACACTCATAAAAACAAGACCGAAATAGGACTGCGAATTCCCAGAGGCGAACACAGGCCGTTAACTTGAATTTGGTGACAGTTCCATGCAGCCTAGGTCCTGGAGAGGGGACCCTTTGGAGAGGGACAAGGCATGGAGTACTGCTTGCTGGTTTGGCCTCTCTGTTAAGCATTGCTTTCCGGCCCTGGCTTTGACCAAGACCGGCCCTTGCTCAGGATTTGAGCCCCCTCAAGGGAAACTTCTTCCTCCCTCCTGGTGCTGCCTCCAGCTGTTTCTGTCCCCTTGTCAGTAAGAACCTCAGTTTCTTGAGGGCTCTGCTGTTGGTTGCCCCCTTGTTGCAGCCACCTCCGTACCTGTGAGGGGTGGACCCCAGGCTGCCTCCCTATCCTGGGTCCGGCTGTCACCTGGGTAACCATGGTCGCCATGGGGCAGCACTCTGGCCTCCCAGGTCCTCCATCAGGATGCTCTGGACCTTGTCCACTCCCGGAATGCTCTATACCACATGGAATCCGTCTTTGTTAATGACCTGTTAATGCCAGGCTTTCCCTGTGGAAACCACGCCCAAGGCACCAGCTGGTCAACCTGACACACAGTAGGGCCTCAACAGATGGTGTCTATCAGTTATTGTCATAAACTTTAAATCTCTTTTTGGTCCCCCCAGACATCCTTAAAAGTGATCCTTCGTCACATTGCAAAGTTTTCCCAATAAATATTTATGAGTAGTGGTGGCAGTATATACATCTCCGTTTTATATTGTTGACTAATTTTTAAATGGTGGACAAAACACAAATTTCTCTGCATTTTTTTTCCTGAATAGTTTGGTTTAGAATCATTCCAGTAGTCCATTCAGCATCTCTTCCCAAGTCACGTGAGGCCCCGCACCTGGAGGCCGTGACTGTTGAGAGACTTGAACGCTTGCTCAGAGTCCCCGCAATCTCTTGGCACTCCTGTGTGTTGCCTCCTACTTTTCTTTTAACTTTTTATTTTGAAATAATTTTTAACTCACAAGAGGTTGCAAAAATAGTGCAGAGTCCCTGTGTACCCTTTACCCAGAAGGTCTTTTGCCTCCTCCGACATGATCAAAGCCAGGAAATTGACACTGGTACAATACCATTAACCGAGCTGCAGATCTTCTTCTTCTTATTAAACCCAGGGATCTACAGCATTTTAGAAGCACTTTAGAACTTCATAAGTTTTAGCATTGTTGTTTATCTTTTAGATGATGTTTCAATCCCTCCCATCGACAGTCAATTAAAGTTAGTTTCCGTAAGTTCAACAAGTACTGGAGGATGAATTTCACAGGTTCCACAGGTCTGCATGGTGCTTAGTGGGTGCATCATCTCTGATGTGCACACACAGGTAGCCTTCTTCTGCAGATCTGAGAGATTCTCGGAGATAAATAACCTTAGAAAGTAGTTTGGTTCAGCCAGGTGCGGTGGCTCATGCCTGTAATCCCAGCACTTTGGGAGGCTGAGGCAAGCGGATCATGAGGTCAAGAGTTCAAGATCAGCCTGGCCAACAGGATGAAACCCCTTCTTTTCTAAAAATACAAAATTAGCCGGGTGTGGTGGGACACACCTGTAGTCCCAGCTACTTGGGAGGCTGAGGCAGGAGAATTGCTTGTACCCAGGAGGCAGAGGTTGCAGTGAGCCAAGATCGTGCCATTGCACTGCAGCCTGGGCAACAAAGCAAGACTCTATCTTTGAAAAATCAGAAAGTAGTTTGTAGTTTGGTTTATAGGACAGATCTGGGGAGCTGGAGTTCTGATAACAGAAACCAAGCTGCACTGAGTACTTAGTATGCTTTAGGCTTTATCTACTTTATTTCATTTATCTCAGGAACCTTTGAGGTAGATACAGTTAACATCCCCATTTTACAGATGTAAAAACTGAGTTCGGAGGAGTTCACGCTGCCCACATTCCTGCAGCTCGATGGTAGACATGGGCCTTGAATCTAGGCAGTGTGAAGCCAGGGGCTGGCTTACCTTGCTGGGCTCCCTCCTTGGCTCTGGTCTGCACAGTGACTGCTCTGTGTCCTGGGGCTGCCCTGACTGCGCTGACTCTCTGTTTCTTTTCCTGCAGTGCAAGAGGCTTGTGTGAGATCTGTTGCGTCCCTTACCTTGCTGGGTGCAGGTGGTTTTATTGGTGAAAACAATTCTACCTGTAGAGCTAGAAACACCCAAGCAACATCCAAGTGAAATTTGTACTCTGCCTCTTACAGGTGCTTTTGAGGTTGGGAAAATTTCTACAGCCCTCAATTCCAATTGAATTATGCTCTGGTGTGTTTTAATCAAACCATCTACAAACTGATTTTATAAAGAGGTGGAATCCCCACGTAGCAAGCTGTGCCTGCCTCTCTCTGTGTTCAACTCCAGAGCGGAGTGATGCTTGTAATAACCCAAGGACGATGTGAGCTGCTCATGCTTGGTCTCATGGGCAGCATTAATTGTGAGATGCCAGTGGAACGAGATGCGAGGGCATTATCAGCAAATACTTAATTGATTTTGCATTCTCCACAAAGGAAGGTTAAAATTAAGCGTGTTTGTAAATGGTGTTTAAACTGCGCAGACTTGGGGAGAGTTGCAGAAACTAACAGAGCAGGGCACTGGTTGGAGGGCTTAATTTTCTCTTTAGTGGTGGACGGAGCACATCACTCAAGTAAGGTAAAGATTTTACCATTTAAAGGGGCTGAGAGCGTGTAAGCCTTGGCTCGTAAATTTCACAGACAAGGCCTCCGCTTGAGTGCCTAAGGGATGGCCTGGACTCTGGGGATGAATGTGTAATCACATTAGCGTGATGAATTAAAGGGCCTCATATTTTTAAATCGTCAGGCAGAACTGCTTTAGAGAAGATACTGTTTGAGATCTGACTTAAAATAAACAGGTTTATGGAAACGGCCTTTGCTAGCCTCACTCCTGGTATAGAATGGAAGATTCTGATTTTCATTCTGACATGCCCCAGGAAAGGTCTCTGCTCAAACCCAAGATGAGCTTAAACCTGGGGTGGAATGCCATTCTCTAAGTATCTGTTTGTTCTTTGGCTCTAACTTGTACCAGGAATGAGAACAGCTCTCTGGGTGTGTTCTTGCTCTCCTTTAATCCTGATAAGGTAACTTTTTAGGTATCTCCAGGATCAGCTATATAATTTGCAAGACCCAGCGCAACATGAAATGCATATTAAAAATGATTAAGAATTTAAAAAATAGGGAAAGCAGAACAATACATCTCATATAGGGTGTTTCTGAGCAAAGGGCCCTGTGTGACTGCCCATGGGTCCATGCCCTTGGAGTTGGCTGTGGAATCTTGTAGGATGCTGATCCTAGACTAATGTGATTTACAGCAACTTTTGTGAATTGTGAACTCCCTGGGGGCATGGGCTGCAGCTGAATCACCTCGGTGTGCCGGGAGGGGCGTGGCAGGAGGCCTGACCCAAGCACACGCTTAGGAAATGCCGGCTGAGTGGAATCAGCTAACTCATAGACCCATCAGCCCGGGCTGCTGGGTAGATTTCGTGTGGCTTTCTCAGTCTCCACGCGTCAGGAATCTGGGACAGTCTACCTCTGGGCTTTTCAGAACAGACAGGGACAAGGACCAACATTCTCTAATGAAACTCACTGTATTGACAGCTCAGCTTTGAGAAAAGAAAACCTGAATATGAAACCCTTTTACATTATGTATGTGTATAAGCCTGAAGTCCTGTTGATTTTTTACAGCGAAATGTAAAAGAGTGACACGCAGTGGCTCTCCATACTTCTGTGTGGTTAATGTGTGTGTCTGTTGTGACTACTCTGTGGCTCAGCCCCAAGAGAGTGGGAAGCCCACCTCCCCTGGCTTCTCATCCCTGATGTCCTCTGTGTGAGCTCTGCCCCTCCCAGCGGAATAAAAAGCTCTTGGAGACAGTCTAGGATCTCAGGGGTCACTGTAGGTCATCCTCATCATTCTGGATCCTGGAGAATGCCACCTTGTGAAGTTGAGGGGGGCACAGTGTATCCTGGTGAGGAAATAAAATCCCACCCAGGAAGTATCTCTTCCTGGAGCAAGAGTCTTGGAAGGGCCCAGCATGTCTTTGTACTGAGTCTTTGTTCCCTCCCCGCAGGCTGGCCCTGACTCAGAGGTGCCCTTTCCCCTTTGCCAGTGGAGAGGGAGAGAGGAGCATCCAGGGCCGGCTGCCAAAGACAGGGGAGCTTCCAGCGAAGGAGAGCCTGGACTTTGCAGGTTTTAAATTGGAAGAGGGGTTCTTGAATGAGCATTAAAGTTACTTTTTTATTGGAAGGGAGTGTGGGCGATGGATCCTGTGCTCTGAATACATCAGGAGAGAGCTGCCCAAGTCAGACGTTTTCCAAGCAGCGTCTCGGGGGAGTGACTGCACAGCCTAGATTTTCCTCCCTTTGTCCTCGGTTTGTTCAGAGGTCACTGGAGATGTGAGCTCAAAGGGAGCGGGACGCTGTGCTCTCCTCTCATTGTCGCAAGTCGATGGGCCTGAATGGGCTGAGACACTTGAAGAAAGAAAGAAGCCGTCCTTTATACCTCCTGGTTGGTAAGAGAAGAGCAGGGCAGGAAGCCCGCAGTTCCGGCGGCCACAGCTGCTCCCTCGGAGCCTCAGATGTGTTCCAGAGAGGTCTGTGCTGTACCTGGGTGTCTGGGATTGCACCCTCCCCACCATGGGGATGCACAGCCTGTTCTTAACTTATTCAGCAAATGACAAACACAGCATCTTCATGTTTGAGCAAGAACTGGCTTTATTTATTTTCCCTGTTAAGAAATCCACATTGTTTTCACTTTCAAAAGCAAAATAATAGGAAAAATCTTCACAATATTTATATTACCTGATGTGGGAGTCTGAGAGAACTTGAGTAAGTCAGTCTGGTTTAAAGGTATTGGGGGAAATATCTTGATGCACAAAAGAGAAAGAGAAACATGAAAAGAGGAATGTGCCAAACAATCCCCCCCTGCAGAACATCATTAACTCCGCGGGGGCCGGGAGCCTATCTGTCTTGTCCACACCCTGCACCCCCGTGCCTAGCACAGCCACATCCAGAAGGAAAGTCAGCCCTGGCTGCTGGGAGGCAGTGGCCAGAGACATGGCTAGGTCCTGCCTTCATGGAGGTTGGAGTCTAGGAGGTGAACGAGGTGGAAACACTTAGACAAAGGATCATTTAATTTCAGTTGGGATGAGCTGGGATGAACGGGAAGTGGTCTAGCACGAGCTTGCTGATGTCGTGGGTCCAGTCTAGCAGAGGTGCGGGGTGCGTTGGAAAGCTCCAGGTCACCGAGGAGGAAGCTCTGTGGGGAGGGAGAGGAGGCAGAGACTGCAGACGAGGAGATGGCGTTAGGCCTGCAGGGGGAAGTTATGCAAATCCCCAGTGAGGTGCCTGGACTCAGAGTTCTCATTTTAAAGCTTAGAATCTGCTAGAATCCTTGTTTCTGGAGACTGGATTGATGATCACAACTGGGCAGTGCTCCCATCTGGGCCCCCACCCCTGCCTGCCACCCGAATTGTGCCCTCTGCAGTGGGGTGGCACACTCTGTTGAGCGTCTCCTGCTCACTGCCTCCAGGGTTCCAGGGACTTGCTGATTTTCTGTCTCTACTGAGAGATTTGAGAGATTTGAGAAATTCTTGAAGCAACTTGCCAAATGGAAACTAATGGCAGCTGTGCAAGGATTTGATGTCTTTCCTGCCCGAGGGGCACTGCAGAGATGAAGTGGAAAGATCCTGGGAGGGGAGTAAACTACTTTCCCTGGGGGTGCAAGGAGTGGCTTGAGCTGGCACTGATCGCACCCGTTTCTGCCCTGAGAAAGTCTTGTATGGAAGGAGGTTAAAAAGACCCTGTGGAAGACATCTCTTTTAAAGCTCCTACCTGAGACCTCTCCTCTGCCTGTGTGTGCCCAGCCTGTAGATGGCTGCCAAGCTGAGCAGGCCTGGGACGTGGCCGGGGAGGATCTGCGGCCTCCTGGTGGAGTCCACCCGGGAGGAGCCATTTAAGACCCTGGAAACCCATCAAACCTGGCAACTGTAGGTCGTTAGCTGTCTAACTGAGAGCCGGGTCGTAAAATAAGCCCTAAGTGGTTACGAGCTCTGTTAACCATTTAAAAATGCATGAACAGAGGAGCTTTGGTTTGGCGCCTCTGAAAGGAAATGGGCGTCGTCTGATGGGAGAACATTTGCCTTCCTGGTCAAGGCTCAAGGACCAGGCTGCATTGGCTCATTCATGTGCCTGTCGAAGGGCCGCTGAGCCCTTTGCCTCTGCCTTGGTTTCTGATGCGGCAGAAACCTACCACCATCTACCTAGCTTTCTTTTTTGGTGAACATTTAAGGAATTGGAATATAAGCTTCATGCACTAAAGAGCATCTATCCTAATGTGCTGCTTGATGGATTTTCACAAACAGAACTCACCTATGCAACCAGTACCTAGATCAGGTATACAACAGCATCCCAGAACCCCCCGGCTCCGTTCCCGTCATTAACCACCTCTCAGCCCCCATTCAAGGAAAACTGCTGTCCTGACTTCTGCAGCCTGGTTGGTTTTGCCTGTTTTGTGCCATCTCTAACTGGAATCATGCAGTTGTTCTCCTTTGTGTCTGGGTTCTTTTGCTCAGCACTACATTTGTGAGATTCTTCCCTGGTGGAGCTTCTTCATTTTTGCAGCTGAATTGTATTTATCCGTTCTACTGTGGGTAGACACTGTGTGATTTCCAGTTTTTAGCTCTGCAAATAGTACGATGAGTGTTCTAGTTCATGTCTTTTGATCAGCATGTAGATGCCTTTCTGTTGGGCATGTAACTAGGAGTAGAACTGTGGTCTTTGGGAATGAGTATGCCCAGATTCAGTAGATAATGCCAGTGTTCCAAGCGTTTCTACCCATTTACCATTCCCATCAGCAGCATATGAGTCTCCGGAAAGATAAGAGACTGGAAAAAATGTAAGGTGAGACTAACTCCCCTTTGTCCTCTGCCCAAGTTCCCCAAAATAAAAGACCCAGGGGATAATACCTGGCCCTTTTTGCACTGAATGGGTACACTGGGACCTCGAAGAGGGAAGGCTCCTGAAATGCCCCAGAAGGATTCCCTCCTGGGGTTCTGCCCATATGGTCACGTTTCACTGGAAGCCAGACTGTTTCTGAACTTGGGGGTGGGATTGGCTGGTCTCTGAGAAGAACCCAAAATTCAGCATTTTGATCTCCATGCTTTGGGTATCTGCATGCAGTGAAGCAAAGCCTCTAGGTGAATCTTTGAGATGAAAGTGGCTGGCCTGGTGGCAGACCTGGGGTTTTCTCCTGGGAGGGCTTGAGAGCTGCCACCATTTAATGGCTCAGTCAAGGAAGGTTTTTATTTGTCGATCAGTCTAGTCTCAGAACCAACTGGTTCTGCTCCCACCCCCTAGACTTCCCACCTGGTGTTCTAGATGAGGAAAGAGCTTTCCTTGTGCCAAAAGCTGTTGCTTAGTGTGATGAGGGGTCCAGAGCAGTGGAAAGAGGCAGCTGACATTGACTGAGCCTCCTACGTGCTCACAAGAACGCTGAGTGCAGGTGTGCTGGTGTCCCCAGCCCACACCGGAAGAGGAAGGAGAGAGGACGCTGCACTGCCCCTGAGCAGCAGAGCCCCAGCTGGGTGTGTGTCCTGCCCTGGCTTTGTCAAATTTGTAACTCACCACAGTGGCAGTGGCTGGATAAGGGAGACTTAAAAGGAAGGAAAGTCTGTGACCATGAGCCGGGGTTATTGCCCAGCTGCCTTCCCCTAACCCAAGTAGATTCAGTAAATCCGGGGCAGGGCTTGGAAGCTGTTTGTAACAAATGCCTTAGGTGAGTTTTACTCAATTTAAGGAGGCAGTGACTTCCCAGGGCGTTTTGCTGGGAGGCTGGGTAAGGAGAGAAATGAAGGAAACAGGAAACAGATCTTGTGCTCCGGGAGCCCCGGCCTGGGCAGCCCTGTGCAGGAAGCTCTCTGTGGAGCTGGACAAGCTGTGTGTCTGCTGCTCCACGTGGTCACACTCGAAGCGTGACTAGGATGGCCGAAGAATGGAAATGTTACATTTCGTTTCATTTGAACTAATTTAAATTTAAAAGCAGATACTTAATTCAGTTATTAGAAAACTTTTAGGACGGTTTGGAGCAGCTTGGGTCCATAACTCCTTTTCCAACTCTAAGTCTTAGGAAACCTAGATACAGCTCAGGGACTTGAGATGAAAATGTAACATCCAAATTGAGATGGACCCAAGTGTAAAGTACACACTGGAATTGGACTTAGTGTGAAAAAAATGCAAATTTTTTATTAATAACTTATACCGACTGCATGTTGAAGTGGTTATTTCGGGTCTATTTGAGTTGAACTACATGAAAATTAACTTCACCTGGAACATTTAACCTAGGTGTGGGCTTACGCTCTTTTCTGGTTGGGCAGTGCTGCTCTGAGGCTTCTCCCTTTCTTACTGGAATTCGACTCGGTGCCAGGGAGTGGGAGGAGAGGAGAGAAGCCCCCGCTGTGGGCCCTTGTTTGGCTCACGAGGGAGCAGAGTTTCGGGTTGATGACCACCTGGCCCTACAGATGGCCTCAAGGCCACCTGTGATGGGTCCGTTGGGCTCTGGCTGGCCCGTCCAGCTCCTTGGGTAGCTTGTCCAAACAGGGAAGCTGCCAGTTCCCTCCAGGTAGTGCCTTTAGAAAATGAGAGTCTTCTCTAACGCTCTCGGCTAGGAAGAGAGAGCTGAGCCTGTCTCACCCTGGGCTGCACTGCATCTCACACAAGCAGGACACGGCCTGCCACTGGTCAGGATGACAACTCGGCCTTTAAATTAGAATTAAATCAAATCAAATCGAATTGAATTCTTCACCCCAGTGAAGTAGACAGCACCACCAAATACTAAGCTACAGGAATGTGGCCCAGAAAGCAAATTAGGTTTTATTTCTGCCTCCAGCCTTTGCCCCGCTGTTTCTGGAGAAGATCCCACGGACAGTGCCGTGAAGGGCAGCCCCTGGAGGTGGCGGCGGGCGGGGACACGCAGGTGAGCCGGGTGGCGTGTCGGCAGGTTCTCATTGACGGCGTTGAGCCCGTCTGAGGTCATCTGCACTCCTCTTCATTGGATTCTGGAAGCCTCCCCACCAGCCTGCAAGCTTCAGCTGCACAGGGACTTGTTTTGTTCACTGCTGCCTGACGCTTGGGCCTGACACACCGTAGGCCTTTAATAATGTTTATTGAATGGATTAATTTGGAGCATGCTCCTTAAATCTGATGGTCAAATATGGCCTTCATGTTGACCTCCCTGAAGTGACACCCCCTGTAGGTGGGCATATGCGTTTCCCTTGGGAGAGATTCCCAGGGGGACCTCTTGCTTGGAAGTGGCTGGGAACCTCAGATCCACATCATGCTTTTACTCTAGATCTGTAAGAGCAGATTTTTCTTTTTCTTCCAGAAACTGTTTCTCGGACAACACCGCAACTACTTTCCTTTGCAAAGAAAAGTCCTGTCTTTTGTGTGCTCCCTGCAAAGCACTCACACAGCCAGGCTATGCCATTTGCTCCTGACAACATGCTGGGGGGGACATCACCAGGTTCTGCACGTCCCCAGGAAATGGGCAGGACCACTTGTCCAAAATCCTACAGCCAAAGGGAGGCACAGTTGTACTTTAGGTTTAGGGGAACTCCCATTTTGGGGTGACTTCTTTGCCCTCATTATATTTCACATGTCATGGAACCTAATGCATACATAAATCTGGTTTGGCCAGGCCTGGAGCACAGAAATGTTCAAGTCTGGCAGTGAGAGAGAGATCTGTGACCTTCTTCGAGGGATGAGCTGGCTGGCTGGCAAGGCCCCGGCCCGGGCTGGCCTCTGCCTAGGTGTCCTGTGGCAGGGGCTCATGGAGGAGAACTGTTCTTGTTTTCTGGGTCCCCTGCTCTGCCTCACCTGTTTAAAGTCAGTGACTCAAATTTTTAAAACCATGAAACTGTAAACTCTGTATCCCTGTTCAGCCTTCCCCAGGCCACGGGCCTTGCACGTGGCTCTGCTTGTTCGTGACTCGCCTCCGTGTCGCCCTTTGAGGCTCACTCATCTTGATGACTCAGAGACTTGCCAGAGACCCTGGCCTCCCCGTCCCAAATTCCCCGAGCCTGGCCCCGATGATTCCTGCCATGTTACTCTGTTCATGGTGTCTCTGCCCCATTTCCATCCATGCCGTTTTGCCAATGGTGGGGTAAGCCCCCAAACAGCAGGAACTAACTTGAAGTTCACAAGACTCTTGAATTTCCTGGCTATATTTGTGATCTGTGTGGCATTGATATGTACTAGAGCTGAGCCTGCAGAAGTCAGTTGAACCCAACCTTTCTATATTCAGGAAGACTACAGGATGTAGGAACTCAAACGGGGTGTTGGTTGTGGGAGTTTGCAGCTTTGCCTAGCAGCACAGACCTGCATCCTTGGGAGAGGCCTCTGGGGAGGGATGCTAAGCTGATGGATGTCTGTGCAGAGACAGGGGACTGCCCTCTTCACCTGAGAGGCAGTTCTCATCCTTCCTGGTCTTGTGTGATTCACATCTGACCTCAGCTTAGCCCAGAGAGAGACATGCTAAAGCATGTGCTGATACTTCTAGCTTGGATTATCTCCTTGTATGCTTTCTTTGTGTACTTAGGGCCCAAAATACCACAAGGCCAAACATTCTAAAGTAAAAATGATCCCCTGTTTAATTGTTTGGATTTGTGTTTCTTATTAAAATAGAACGTTTTACATTTATTCACAAGATGAGGTCTTACGTTAAAAATAACTGTTTTCCTGTCTTTCTGACTTCTTTTTTAAATTCAAGAACAGGGATATTAAAGCAGGTGATGAAAGCAGAATTTTTAATAAGAGCATAGTGATGCTATTTTCACAGCTGACTTAGAAGACGTTAACATGTATGCGTTTGATCTTTTTCTGGATTTGAATATGAAGGACTGGTTATTGCAACAGACAGTTAAGTCGTTCATTTCGGATGCATTTCAGCAAGCCAGCCCTCCAGGAGATGCTGGAAGAAAATGTGGAAGTGTGTGACCCAGACCAGACCAGACATGTACCTGGCCCATCAGCTAAAAAACCAAAGAGCAGGTGGAAACAGGAATAATAGTGACAATGATGGTTACCATAGTGAGGAGTACTGCCAACGATTCCAGCACTTCCTGGGTGCCCAGTCCTTGCTTGGTGTTTCCCATGGATTTTCTCCATCCCCCTGATGTGACATATTGTCACATCATCCCCATTTTTCAGATGAAGAACTGAGGCAGGCTAAGCATCAGGCCATGGAGCCAGGATGAGAACCCCAGCTGTCTAGATGACCCATGTCCTGGTAACCGCCACTCTGCTCCTGAATGGTCAGCACATAAACCACTGCAGGGTCCAGACTGGCTCCACCATCCCCTTGGCTCTGCCTCTGACCCCCAGAGCAGGTGAGAGCTCGAGCCAGCTATTCTGGGAATTAGCCATATGCTCATTTTTTGCTTCAGTTATTTCACTAATGGAGGCAAAGTTTCTGGGAGTATGACATTAAGTATCTGGATAATTGCCTCAATGTATCATTTTCACTTTGCATACTCAGACACTACCTTTAATGAAACTTGAAAATCCAGCTCTACTTGGGGGAAAGTATATTAACTTCTGTTTCTAGGCCGGGCATGGTGGCTCATGCCTGTAATCCCAACACTTTGGGAGGCTGAGGCTGGCAGATCACAAACCCCATCTCTACTAAAAATACAAAAATTAGCCTGGCGTGGTGGGGGGGTGCCTGTAATCCCAGCCATTTGGGAGGCTGAGGCAGGGGAATCGCTTGAACCCAGGAGGCAGAGGTTGCAGTGAGCCGAGATTGTGCCACTGCACTTCACCCTAGGCGACCGAGCAAGCATGCATCTCAAAAAAGAAAAAAACAAAACAAAACTTCTGTTTCTTACTCAGTGTCTGAAAGTACTTGAGGGCTCAGACTTCCAGTTATAAGCTTAATTGCCCAATATGCAAAAGAAGTCTCCAGCTGCCCTGGTTATGTTATTAGACTTGAAAGTCAACCTTGGTTTGGGGCAGGTGGGCTGCTCCTGGTCCTTATCTGGGAGGTGAAATGTTTCAACACCATGATCTCTCAAGTGCCTCAGTTTGGATCTGAGCTTCTATTCTAGTGGCTTCCATGCCCAGCTGGATTGCACGCCTTAGGAAGCAGGACCAAGTACACCTGCACTGATCATTGAGCAAATTGGTCTAAATAAGTGCAGTAGATGCCAGAGATTTCACCGAATTATGTGAATGTGAATTACCAGCCTGAAAATATTCATGGGAGATCAGTGTCTGGGCTTCATGTTACCTCTGAAAAATATTCCTAATCTCTTCTTTGTGATCCTCAAAGAGACTTTTAAGGGAGTTTGAAGTATGCTGCTTGCAGAAGTCCTGGGGTTCCCAGCATTAAGTGCAGGGTGTGGAGTCTGGGGTGCGGTTGTCTTGTCACTCAGATGGGGGCTGCATCCCTGGCACAGTGCTAAGAGCAGGCAGTTACTCTGGGGTGTGCAAATGGCCCCTCTGCCCTAGCTGCAGGGCCCCTTTGGGGTGGCTCAGGTCCTAGTGGGGGTAGGGTGAATGGGCCAAAAGGAGGAGGCTGAGCCCAAGGCCTGTGCGGTCACCGAAAGCCCTGGCTTTGTCTCAGAAAGCTGTGGCTGGGCTGGGCTTGGTTGGTCAGGGGAACGCCCAGGAAACGAGCTGCAGCTGGGCTGGAGCCCACCTCTCCTGGAGGGAGGTGCATGGCAGCCCAGGTGGGACTGCCCCCACTCTAAGATGAAAGGTCTCTGCCTCTTTTTAAAACTATAAAGTGAATGCTTTTGGCCATTTCTAAGGAAAAGCACCTTTGGGATTTGTTCATCATCCTTCATTTTTGCTCAAAGTTTTGGGTGTGAAAACCTCAGAAAAACAAAGTCAATGAAAACTGTCCAGCAATGTCACTGACTGTGTCGTCATCAGAAGTGGAAAATAATCCCAGCTGACGAATATTTAGAAAAAAGATAATTGCAAATTGTGTCGGACAGTGTAAACTTTTTTTTTGCCCAGCCAGTTACGTAAGAGGAGGTGTAGCTCAGTCACAGAAGTAGATGCAGAAGTGGTGACAGATACGTCCTGGTGGCTGTGGGCAAGGAGAGCCCTGGGTTTGAGTCCCAGCCCCGCAGAGTGTTAGCTAAAGAAGTTTGAGAAACATCCATCTCTTTCTTCCTATTTCAGCTTCCTCCCCCTTCCCCTAGCTGGTCAATACTCAGACCCCTCCTAGCCCAACACGCCGTAACTTGATGAATAATTTTTTAACCCCCACATCTAGTCCTCCCATAAAGCCCAGCAAGTCCTTCAAACTGATTAATTGGAGGAACCCACTTAATTAGATAGGTAACTGGTGTTTTGTGTTTTCTGAAGGGTAGAAGAGGGGAAGATGATTGAGGGGACCAAACAAGAAAAAAAGAAAAATGAATTGGGGTTTTTAGTTGATACTGAATACTCGATGCTTTTGAAATGATTCCAGGTTCCCTTTACGGGAAAGGAATGAAAATGATCCAAAAGAGAGGAGGGATTTTTTACTGCTTCTTTTGTTCTGAGCTCGGTACCCGGGATTTTGTGGCATGTGCTGAAAAATTATACTGACTGGGTGCAGAAATTTGCCTGGAAGGGTTATATGAAACTGAGAATGGGTCAAAACAAAACAAAACGGAAAAAACAAGACTTCTGGCCACAGATAAGAATCATATAATTTACTGAGACATATCATTTTGGCGTGTTTTGTTAAGGGTGAAAGCTAATTTGGAAGAGGCAGGAAGGGGCTCTTGAGGCTGGTAGGAATGAGATGCCGTAATGGGGCCCTCAGAATCACCTCTGGTCTGCTCCCAGCAGGACTTGGGTTGGGGGAGTGGGAGCAGGGAGCAGCTCTTTGTGGGTATCTGGAACTCCAGGGCCAGTGAAGCCTGGGGCCAACCCCCAGCAGTCCCACAGCAGGGCTGGGTGACAGCAATTCCCCTGAAAGTCATGGAGAAACAGGTTTTCAGTGACAGAGACTAAGCCTAGAGGCAGAATTGTAAAACCTACCAAGTTTTATTTTATTTCTTTATTTTTTTCCTTTTGAGACAGGGTCTTGCTCTATTGCCCAGGCTGCAGTGCAAGGGGCATGATCGTGGCTCATGGCACCCTGGATCTCCTGGGTCCAAGAGATCCCCCCACCTCAGCCTCTCGAGTAGCTGGGACTGCAGGCACCACCACGATGCCTGGCAAATTTTTAAATTTTTTGGAGAGATGGAGTTTTGCCATGTTGCCCAGGCTGGTCCTGAACTCCTGGGCTTAAATCATCCTCCCACCTTGGCCTCCCAACATGTTGGAGTTACAGGCAAGAGCCACCTCACTTGGCCTAAATTTTAAATTCAACTCCCCCACCCCCCAGCATGTACTGGGACCCCTCTCTTTATGACTGGGCTACGTTTTTATGTGTCACCTGCCTACCTTTATGATTATAAAGGTAGTTTCTTCAGGACTTTTTTTATAAAAGTGAACAAAAGAAGGCTCTTGCCTTCACAGAGCTGATAAGACTGTCAGCTGGTCAAGGCAGATGCTAGTCAGACAAGCACGCACGAAAATGGGAAGTGGGACGGGTTGGAGGGATCAGGGCAAGGCCAGTGTGGTCTGGGGTTTCAGGGAAGGGGTCCTTGCCTGAGCGCTGAAGGGTGAGCAAGAGTGAATGCGTCTTAGCAGGGTCAGTGGTGTTGGGGAAGATGGGATCTGGCTAAGGAGGCTGGGGGAGGCAGAGATGGACACACAGAGGCAGCGAGATAAAGGCAGCCAGCAGGGGTGGGGGATGGGGTTTGGGGTTGGGTGGGTGCAGTGCTGTAAGGGGAGTCGAATGTTCCCAGGTACAGCCCAGCAATGAAGGAGGGGCTCAGAGTTTGGGGGACCCACCCAAACTCATAGAGTGGGTGTGGTTGTTTCATGATCGTGCGGTGTCCCCTGGGCTACAAGCCCCACAAGGTCAGAGCAGTCCCTACACTGGGCGCCCTGAATCCCCTTGGACTCCAAGTCAGGGGCTTGCGTTCTGCTCTGTGGCCACTGCTGTACCTTTGGAAGGATGGGGAAGGCCTTGGGGAGGGGGAAGCCGTCACACAGGCCCTTTGATGGCGTCGAGCAAAATTCTTACTCACTCTGAACTCACTTCAGGTCTGAACAACTGCGTGCCTTGACCAAATATTTATTTTTCTGAAACAGAAACCAGAGCAGTTCTTGATGGCACCAGTCAGCTTGAACTAGTCAGCTACGATGACTTTTCTTTTTTTTTTGAGACTTCTTTTTAGCCCAGGAGGAAATCTGCTATCTGCAAACAAGTCCCGGCCTTCATAATGAGGCCTGAATGCTTTCCAGATTTTTATGAGAAAGATTCCACTCTTCTGTGGTTAATTCAAAGAGGTTACTAATTTCTCATGCCATAGATCATTTGCTCTGTGGGAGATGACTGTGCCTCAGCCAAGATCCACTTATTATTTTTGAACAAGTTTTTTTTATTATCATGTTTACATAGCACTGAGGACACATCAGGCTCGAAGCTCAGCTGTCTGATTCCTACACTGTACCACCGCCTCTCGTTTTCCCACTCCTTTACCTCTCTGCAGAAGAAGCCTTTCCCTCCAGAGCTGGCACCTGCCCCTGTTTCTTGACAGGATGAGCAAGATCATGGTAGTTTAAGCAGGGTCTTCGCTATACTCTGGAGAGATGCCGGTACTCTTGGGGAATATGCCTTTGTTATAATATTTATTCATTGAATGTTCACTTCTCCAGTTCTAAATACTGAAACTTGGAGAGATTTTTTTTAAAAGTCATGCCTATCAACACTTTTAGGTTGTCTCTAATGGAAAAGAGAAAAGAAAAAAGATTCCTTTTTGATAGACTAGGCATATCCAAGTTCAGCGTCTTGGGTGATAGGTCTATAAATGGATACTTGTTTGACCTATTTTACAGAGTTTGGAGATCTAGATTCTAGATTTGAGTGGAGTTATCAGAAACGAGGTCTGTTTTCTAAAAAGCTAGAAGAGGTTGACAAGGAGAAGGAGGGTCTGAAATTACCTTTATTTTTGAGACGGAGTGTTGCTCTGTCACCCAGGCTGGAGTGCAGTGGGGTGATCTCAGCTCGCTGGAACCTCCACCTCCCAGGTTCAAGCAATTCTCCTGCCTCAGCCTCCTGAGTAGCTGGGATTACATGCGCCCACCACCACACCCAGCTAATTTTTGTATTTTTAGTAGAGACGGGATTTTACCATGTTGGCCAGGCTGGTCTCGAACTCCTGATCTCAGGTGATCCACCCGCCTTTGCTTCCTAAAGTGCTTGGATTACAGGCGTGAGTCACTGCGCCCAGCCTGAAATGACCATTTTTAAATTAGTTTCTTCTCTGAATCTCTCTCTCTCTCGGAGAAACAGCTTTTGCCTGGTGTCTTGGTGGGGCCAGTGTCTTCAGGCTGTATCAGGGTGGAGAAGGGCTCTCTCCCAGCCTCTCCAAAGTGGTTTTGTTCAGAATTGCTGGTCTGCATGCAGCTTTCGCCAAGGCCCCCAAATCCTACCCCACTGTCGACAATGGGAAACTGCTTGATGAGTGAAAGACAATGTGTGTGTGTCCCCCTCCGCCATGAGGTGAGAGGCAGTTTGGGCTTCAGCTTGTGTTTAAGTCCAGCTCTGCCTCTCGCGTGCAGTGTGATTTAGGGCAAGCCACTTCACTGCCAGAGCCTCAGGCTTTCTTCATCCTTTTTAGAAGCAGTCGGCCACTGATTTGGCCTCAGCTGGGTCTTTATACACCAGGCCAAAGTCCTTACTGTTCAGCTGGGATCCTGTTAGCAGAAATGGGAAGGAAGGAAGAAAAAGACATGAGGATGGTAGTGGTGGTGGTTGCTGTTTATTGAGCGGTTGGAGTTAGCGGGTACCATGGGAGTGTTTTTGTGTGGATTCTCCCATCTAATCTCCACGCCTGTCCGTGGGGTTGGTACTGCCATTATCTCCCTGCTACAGATCAGCAAACGGAGGCGTGGAAGTGCAAAGCAGTTTGCCTGAGGGCTCACAGCCAGTAAGGAGTTGATACAAACCAGATGGCGTATATGGATATTTACCTGCCTCTGGGTTTTGGCTTTTTATCTTTCTTCCCCACCACGTTTCTCCTTCCACAGGGGTACGTGCCTGTTCCTATGCGCCCAGTAGCTGTATGGAATGAGCTCCCAGGCCACCTCTGTCATAGGCTCTCTGGGCTTTGGTGAACATTCATAAAACAGTGTCTTCCAGGGTCACATTGTCCATTGTGTTCTTTTGGTCTGTACTTGTTTATAAAATTCCCACTCTGGGGAATTCTGTGGTCTGCTTGGGGATTTCCATTGCAGTGGCAGAGATGACACAGGAAAATGTCCTTCCCGGCTGCACTCCCGGTCATTTGGAGTTGAATGACAATAGGAGGGGTTTTTTTTGTTTTGTTTTGTTTTGATAAACGAGCATTATAGTATGCCTGGAGGAAAGATGTTATTAATTCAAAGATAACTTGAGAAAGGAGGTGATCCAGTGAAGCTTGGACAGAGCTTCCCACTGGTGCTTTGCACAACGCCGTTGTCCCAGCTCTGCCCTGCCTCATGTGGTCCTGTGGCCTCGTTTCAATCCCCTATTCCACCTGATCTGACCAGGGAGGCAAGGAGTGTGTGCATTTTCAACAGATAGGAAAACTGAGGCTCAGAGACATGACTTACTGGGCGTGAACTCACGTCCTGGGGGCCTGGGCCCAGTCCGTTTTCTATTTGCCACACCTTTGTTGTGCAACATTTATTATTTCTTCTTTATTATCTTTGTAGTTACAAAAGTGATGCTTGCTCTATGTAAGTAAGATTGGAAGCAAGATGGGAATGTATACATAGAAAGCAAAGCCCCTCAAATGCCACCCACAGTCATCGATGGGAAACTGTGTGGAGAGGGTATTAGTCAGTTTTCGTGCTGCTGATAAAGACATACCCAAGACTGGGAAGAAAAAGAGGTTTAATTGGACTTACAGTTCCACATGGCTGGGGAGGCCTCCGAATCATGGCGGGAGGCCAAAGGCACTTCTTACATGGCGTCAGCAAGAGAAAACGAGGAAGAAGCAAAAGTGGAAACCCCTGATAAACCCGTCAGATCTTGTGATTGTTTACTATCATGAGACTAGCATGGGAAAGACCGGCCCCCCCCCCGATTCAATTACCTCCCCTTGGGCCCATCCCACAACAGGTAGGAAATCTGGGAGCTAAAAATAAAGTTGAGATTTAGGTGGGGACACAGCCAAACCATATCAGGGAGTGAATGTGAATGTGCTTGTCCTTATCCTCCATGAAGTGAGAGGCAGTTTGGGCTTCAGCTTGTGTTTAAATCCAGTTCTGCCACTGACTTACAGTGTGGTTGAGGGCAAGCCCCTTCACCGCCGAGAGCCTCAGTTTTCTTATCTGCACAATGGAGCAAGTACATCTACCTTTAGTGTTGTGTAAAAGTCCGAAAGAAATGAGATGAAGTAGGTTCCCAGCTTAACGCCTGCCATAAAACAGCTGCTCATCCTGGTTCCTTTCCCCGCTCCCTACACCAGTGCTTCTCAAACTCTCCTCTTCAGTACTCAGTGGTGAAAGACAGTGAGAGCTCCCTGGGGTTCCCTAGGCTGGCCTGGACATTTTGCAGCCGGCAAGGTGAGCTGGAACTCTGCAAATTTTGTGTCAGTTAGTAATATACGTGGGTATAACTTCATTTGAAAACAATATTTTCAATGTTGGAAATTTCAAATATTTTAAACTTGGAAGCTTTAGTTTGTCTTGTGGCTTCATACAGCTCCTGGCTCACTCACCTCTGCACACTGGAGGTGGAGGGGCTGGCACACTTCCACATGCCCACATGCCCCTGGGGGATGCACACCTTTGCACACACCTGGGGGCCTGGCACACGTGCACACACCTCTGGTGGGGATGGCACATCTCCACACATACCTGGTGGAGCTGGCACACCTCCACATATCTCTGGGGGGCTGGCACACCTCCACATGCCCACATGCCCCTGGGGGATGCACACCTTTGCACATGCCTGGTGGGGCTGGTACACCTCCACACACCCCTGGGGGACCTGGCACACCTCCACACACCCCTGGGGCCTGGCACACCTCCACACACCCCTGGGGGACCTGGCACACCTCCACACACCCCTGGGGGGCCTGGCACACCTCCATGCACCCCTGGGGGCCCTGGAACACCTCCATGCACCCCTGGGGGCCTGGTACACCTCCAAACACCCCTGGGGGGCCTGGCACACCTCCACATATTCCTGAAGGGGCTAGCACACCACCACATACCCTGGGGGAGACACACCTTTGCACACTCCTGGAGGAGCCTGGCACAACACACATTTCTGGAGGACGGCAGGCACACCTCTGCACACTCACTCCTGGGGGAGTACACTTCATGCTCCTGGGGGCGGGGCTGGCACATGTCCATACACTCCTGGGGAGGATCAGCACACACTGGGGTAGGGGGGTTTGGAACACCTGTGCACACATTACCTGCGGATGCCACACCTCTGCACACTCCTGCGGTCCCTACAGCCAAGCTAGGTTGGTACTGAAACTGTTCTCCTCGCCCCTTGCCATGCTTAGTTAGGGCTGGGTCCATCTGGGGGTAGGCAGTGAATGTCAGCTGACTTCAGGTGACCCCCTGGAGAAACTCCACTCACCTGGCTCTAAAACCCTCCAGAAGACCTCTTCATTTATTTGGGTTGCTTGGTCTTTCCATCAGAAAGAAAGAAATTCCAATGAAGGGTTTTTAGGCAGTTCCTCTCATTGAAGGGTTAAGAAGGGTTAACCAGATTCTTACCTTGCTCATCTTTGGAAATAAAACAATGTTTAGAACTCCCCAGATCAGCAAGGCCATCTGGTGGGGAGTGTGCAGCTGCGCCCCTTTCAATCGTGCCGCCTGGAATGGATTCGTTCTGGGGTGTGTCATGCATCTGCAGAATCCTGATGCATCGTGGATTTGAACGTGTGAGCCATGTGTCCATGCGAGGCCTTTCTCCTCTGCCTGTCCTGAAGGATATCTGGGCTGGGCATCTTCCACTGTCCTGCAGCCTTTTCACTGTTCATGAGGTCAGGTCAAAGTGCGCAGGAAGGCTCTGGGGACCTGAGGGTGGATAGAGTCACCCTGCTCCTTTTGTCCCTAATCTGTAGTCTCCATGCATTATCCTCTGGGCTGCTTCTTTTCATTCATTTTTCTATTTGTGTCATGGAAAAATTGTTGGACAGCAACTAGAATGTACCACTCATCTTTGTAGTCTAAACACACGACAGCCAGAATGACCCCTAGTCTGAAAATGTGTCACTTTTTCCTGGTAGCTAAGGTTTTTTTTTTCTTTTTGAGTCTCACTCTATCGCCCAGTCTGGAGTGCAGTGGCACAATCTCAGCTCACTGCAACCTCTGCCTCCCAGGTAAAAGCAATTCTCCTGCCTCAGCCTCCTGAGTATCTGGGATTACAGGTGCATACCACCACACCCGGCTAATTTTTGTATTTTTAGTAGAGATGGAGTTTCACCATGTTGATCAGGCTGGTCTTGAACTCCTGACCTCGTGACCTGCCTGCCTTGGCCTCCCAAAGTGCTGGGATTACAGGTGTGAGCCACCGTGCCCAGCCGATAGTTAAGGTTTGCTGTTGTAGGATTTTGAACCGTGAAAACATGCAAAAAGAATAATTATAACATTTATTAAGCACCCTGGGTTCCTGAGATCACTGCCCCCATGTGACAATGCTGAGCCTTCCACATCGACTTTGAAATAAAGAGAATGAGGGTTGAAGTGGCGAAGAGGTTTGCTTGCGGTCATGAGGCTGGTTAAACTGTGTGACCGGGGTTCATCCTAGGCTTTTGGGTCTCCAGCTCATCCCTAGGCCAGCTGGCTCTCCTGTACTCTGTAAGTCATTTGGGGGTGAAAGTCTATAGCATTAAATTCTCTGGGCCACAGTTTCCCCATCTGTAAAATGTAAATAGTAATTGTACTTGCCTTTTAGATTATGACATTTAAATAGAATAATCCATATCAACTCCAGCCTGGTGTCTGGACATAAGGAAGCCCTCAGCACGTGTTAGCTGTGTCACTGTTGATGTGACTCAGCAATAAAAACTCTGTTCTGGATATTTGCTGGATATTTGCCATGCTTTCTGGAGTTTGTTCCTTGACTCTTTAATTTAAAACGATTTATTGAGCACTTACTCTGTGCTATTCAGGGTTGAGCACCACTGACCCTGGCCTTTTATGGAGCTTGTAGTTCAGCCCCACCTCCTTGCATGGGAGAAGGGTGGCTGGTGGGCTGGGTGATGGCTGACCGTGCTCCTCTGGGAGCCTTGAGTTCTGGGCAGGTTCCCCCAGAGCTAACAATAACTGGAGTTATTATGGCTTAATTCGCCTTCTGCAGGAGAAAGGTCACAGGCTTTGCAGCCACACAGACCTGCAGTTGGATTCTGTCCCCACCATTGGTGAGCCCTGTGAGTCTAGGCATGTATTTAACCCTGCTGTGCCTCAGTTTCCCACACATGACTTGGAGAATCTCAGTGCCGACCTCAGAGAGTGCCACGAAGAAGGGACCTAGCATGGTCCTGTGCAGGTGGCAGACACCGGACTGTCAGGCATTTCCTTCTTCTTTCGCCATCCCTGAGGACACTTAAAACCCAAAACGGACTCCATGTGCTGCTAAAATGCTTTGCAGTTATATGACTGTCCTCATTTTGTTCCTAGAGCCATTTTGGTGGGCACGTTTCACGGCACACCCCTTAAGCTTCTCCTGAGCGGGCTCTGCCTTGTTGGAAAATCGGAGTCAGTAGATATACAAGCTTGAGAAAATCTAGTCCCTACCCTAGTGTGATTTACTACTGGAAATAATAAAATGAGTACTCTGAAATAGTTTTTCTCCCCACTTGGTTTCAGAAAAAATTATCGATCATGCCACAAAGACCTTTAGAGTGTTTTGTGCACATTGAAATCATTGAGGGAGAACTGCAGCATGGACATATTTGAAGTCTCTGGTCCACCCTGCCCCTTCGCCGAGAAAACCTGATTATTTTGTGAATTTCAGAGAGACTGGGACATCTGCTGTGTTTGGCCAATATCTCGGGTGGTTGCACAAGGGAGCTGGAGCTGATTACCCTATTCGAGAGCAAGCTATCGCAGAGAATACGAAAAACACCCCATTCTCCCTCCTGCCTGCCTCGGCCAGAGGCTCTGTTTCACTGAATCACCGCCGTTGTTACCATGCTTTTTCGGCTTCCTGGAGCAGAGCTAGTTCTTCTGCAGATTCTCCTGGGTTGGGTGGGTTCACGGCTGTCCTTGAAATGGAATATACAGTCCTGAATGTGGGCATTTTTCTGGAGCCTCTGAAGTCTTTGTTCTGGAGTTAGATGGGAGTTTCCAAGAGGACCCAGGCTGTTCATTTTTCTGTCTTTGGAGCCCCAGCAAATGCAAGCTCTGCACACAGTAGGTGTTTAAATAAACATGTGGAGAAGTGTGTGAGCCACTAATCTGGAGAAAACCCTGTGTCTCTGTTGGATTAATTATCTGGCTAGTAAAGCAAGCACTGTGCCAGCTATTCAATGCTCACTGCAAAATCATTGGCCTCTGAGCAGCCCTGAAAGACATAACCGATGAAGATAATGAGTTTGTATTAAGGAGAAATTGACTTCAAATCATACACCCATGAGTGTTAGGGCCGAAAGGGGCAGTCCCAAATCCATATCTTATATACAGAGAAACAGAGGCCCCAAGAGATGAAGTGACATTCTGGGGGACCAGCCAGGTTAGTGATCAGGACACCCAGCAGCTCCCTGCCTTGCTGACAAGGTCCATCCTTTGCTGCTCTGAAGTTTCAAAATGCAAATCATCATGGAAGCCACCACCTGGGCTGCAGAGAGTCCGGTCGTACAGGCCTGGGCCGCGGAGTGTCTGGTCATTCAGGCCTGGCCCGTGGAGTGTCCGGTCGTACAGGCCTGAGTTGCAGAGTATCCAGTCATACAGAGCCCAGGATTCTCCCTTTGGTGTGCAGGGACAAAAACAAGGTTGGGGGCTGTGCACCGGGGCCTGCCTCCTGAGCATGGGCCAATTCCATTCCTTTGCATTATCTCAGCTGCAAGGGTAACTGACAAGGGACAGCCCTGCCTCTCCCTCCTCCCCGTCCCTTCCTGCCTTGCTTTCTGTCCTTCCTTCCTGTCCCCATACCTGGCAGCAGGCCAGCCTCTGCACATCCCTGTTTCCCCATCTCTTGTCTCTGTCCTGGTGCTGTACTTGTCTCCTGGCACACTTCTCCTGCTGCAGGAGACAAGCCTGAGTGATGAATAGAGTTTGAATGGAGGCAGTTTAAGACTCAATGCCCCAGGCCGACAAGGTGCTCAAAGGAGATTGAAGGAGGGAGCTGAGTTTCATCCCAGCAGCTGCCTCCTGGTCTGTTTCCCTCGCCTTCCTGTCTTGTGTCTCTGGGTGAGACTGCAAATCTGTTTTCTCAGAAGGGATTCCTCAAAAGATTGGAAGGAGGAAGAACACCAGGGGCCTGGAGAAATGTCACATCAATAGGACGGGCTCCCCTCTTGAGGGGTGGTGGAAGACTGAGTGTCAGGACTCTGGAGTCTCTTGCCCCACCCTTCTGTAATGGGCTGCAGGTCTTTGGGGAAGTACAGACTGCACTGGCCTCAGTTTCCCCTCTGTAAAAGGCAGGCTGGATAACAGGTACTCACAGGTTTGTATTGGCAAGTTGATGATTTGCTGGAACCCACCTGGGTTTTGACCTGGGTCTGGGTGTGCCCACCATCATTCTCGGGGGTTCCGGGTGTTTCTTATGGTGAATGACTGCAGTAGAATCCCCAGTGATTCCAGGAGCTTCTTTCTTCTGTTTCACATTTCCCATCTGTACAGCAGTGGCTGGTGAACTCCAGATCTTTGGGGATAGGTGCGTTTCTGGAAAGTTGGCTCTTGCTGTTGAGCACTGAAACAAGTTCTGGATGGGCATGGGTGTTTAGAAGGGGGTGAGCTTTTCCAGAATTTTCCCCACAGCTGTGCCTGGATTGCCAGAGCTATGGGCTCTGGTGACAGGGGTGCCCAAATGACCCCACCCAGCTCAGCTTTTTAGTGTCTTGTTTCTACTGTGGTGCTTGGGTGTCACTTCCTGCATCTGTGTGGCCACCTGCCTCTTCCCAGACATCACCTCAGATGAGTGGCAGACAGGAGAATTTGACACCAGTATCTGGAATTATTATATATGTACACTGAAAGCAAGTATCCCTGGAGTGAGGACCCAAGGGTCTCTCCAGTAATAATGCAAGGAATCCGTGTCATTCATTGAGATGCAGGGGAGGCAGACATCACCTCCAGCCCCCTCCTCGTTACCTCTTATGTGGGCTCCTCAGCTGCATCCAGAAGCCAACTTGATACCAGGCAGACAAAGACGGGACAGAAGGGATCTGGGGGAGCAATATACATTTCTAGGAGAGTCTAATAAATCTATGGGAGTTTGTAAAATCAGTGGAAGAGGAGGGTTACTTTGTTAAGTGTATTTATCATGGTCTACTGCAGCCCCCAGTTTCCAGATGAGGGCCATTTTCGCAGCCTGGCAGGGGAAGGGGACTCCTCCCAGAGGAGTCTATGGCTTGGTGTATGCAGGAAGAGACAGGTCAGCTGGCCCTTTCTAAAACTACAATTTCTCCAATGTTTTCAACTCGAAATCATTAAAATATCAATTTGGCATATTTTGGGATGGCCCATCCTTCCAAGGCCTGCAGGGTACTAGACTCTGGGTTAAGCATTTTGTGTGTATGACCTCATTTATTCCTCACATTTGCACTAGGAGACTGAGATCATTTTATTCCCATTTTACAGATGAGGAAACCTAGTCACAGAATGGTTAAATTTGTTGCCTGAGATCATAGAGCAGCTACATACTTGAGTCGGGTAGAAATGCAGATGTGCCCGCCTCCCAAGCTTGGTGTCATGCCTTATTTTTTGACTGTTTGGAAATCATTTTTGCTATATCCCATTTTTCTGCCAAGTTGAGAATCAGTGAGCTCAGGATGCAGGGGAGGTGCTGGCTGCATATTGTAGAGATCTGATCTGGGGGAAATGCCTGTTTATTATGGATATGGCTTTGGACTAAAATAATAGCATCGAATATACTTTCTATGCATATAAGGTAGTCGTGATTAACCAAAACTAATGTTGATGACGAACTTAACAGAGAGTCAAGTGTGCTTTAAAAATAAGCTTAAAAAAGTGCCTGGGTTTTGTATGTGCACATTTTGGGCCAACCAGGAAGATCGCCCCAGATCATGGTTTGAGAATACCTGTTTAGACAAAGCACGGGTGACGTGTCCCAGGCATCAGGAAGGATGAAATATGGCAAGGAAACCATAAGGATCAGATTACAGGAAGGGCTTGCTCAGGGAGAGGAAGGAAGCGAGGAAGAAATTAGTAACTGGAAAGAGGCAAGGAGGAAGGCCTCTTCATCACGAGGCCGGGGAGAGTGGGCCGGTTGTCTGGATAACTAAAACAAAACAGCTGTGGTTGTCATAAACACACATTTTGTCAGAAAATAACCTGGTGTGTGATTTTTTGATGTTTCAGCCATTGTGTCTTGATTCAGGAACAGCTCCCTTCTGAGTGTCTTTTTTCTTTTTTGTTGAGAGAGGGTTTCATTATGTTGCACAGGCTGGAGTGCAGGGGTATGATCACGACTCACTGCAGCCTCAACCTCCCCAAACAATCCTCCCACCTCAGCTTCCCAAGTAGCTGGGACTACAGGTGTGCACCACCACACCCAGCTAATTTTTGTACTTTTTGTAGAGACAGGGTTTTGCCATGTTGCCCAAGCTGGTCTAGAACCCCTGGGCTCGAGCCATCTGCCTACCTAGTGCTGGGATGATGGGTGTGAGCCACTGTGCCTGGCCTCCCCTCCGAGTTTCCATCATTGTGTTGGCGTATCTGCTGCTGGTGGTAGCCAGCCTCCGGGTGGTGGAGGTTCCAGTGAGCCGAGACTACACCACTGCCCTCCAACCTGGATGGTAGAGTGAGACTCTGACTTGAAAAAAAAAAAAAAAACCAAAAACACTTTATTATTTCTCTGACATCTTTAGGGATTGGCTGGGATCCACTGGGTATTGGCTGCTCTGGGTGGGCTCAGCCAGGTAGCCCTGCTCCACCCGTCTCCCCCTCCTCCTGGCCAACCAAGGGTGCAAGAGGACAAATGAGCGCAGAGGACATGTCTTAGCCTGTGCCAGCCTTAAGCCCACTTCTGCCTCATTCTGCTGGCCAAAGTGAGGCACCCAGCTCAAAACGATAGGTGGAGAAGCACGTCACTCCTGTAGCTGAAGGCCCTCCAAAGTGGCAAAGGACGTGAACACAGGGAAGAAGAAAAAATTGAGACCAATAATGCAATCTATCGTAGAGAGTAATAAACAACTATTTATCAAATTCCCACTGTGGGCCAGGACTGTGCGTCTGTAATACCAGTTAACATTTATTGAGCACCAATCATGGGCCAGACACTCTTTTAAGCACCTTACATGAATGAGTTCACTGAATGCTTATAGCAGTGCCTTGACACAGGTCCTGTGATTATTCCTAAGTTGTATCCAAACAAATGAGAAGAGACCTTTAATGTCTTGTTCAAGATCAAACCTGGGCAACCTGGTTGTAGCACTCAGGCTCTTAACTCCAATGCTGTATGTGATCTGTTGCTAGCAGGGACTTCTTTTGAAAATGCAGAGGCCCAGATACTTTAAGTGATTTGTCTAAGGCCACTGGGTGGACGTGGGTGTGGAATCCTAACCCATGTGACTGCCGTGTCCTCTCCGCTATTCTGTGGGCTGGTGAATGTTGATGGAATGGTGTGGCTTTATTCTGCTTCTTGACTGGGATGTGGCCAAAACTGCCAAAGTCCAGGTAGAAGATTGAAACTGATGATTTATAGTGTGTACAGAACTCTTCAGTCTTGTTGGCTTTCTTCTCAGTCTCAGCGACAACCTTATATCTTTGAGCTAAATGTGAAAAATGCTCCTTCTCCTACTTGTTGATTAATATTCCTTGAAAAAATATATTTCCATATATATAGCCTAAAGAGAAATGTCAGCAGTTAGACATACTAATCAGAAGAAGGCTTTGTGTTTCAGTAAAGGTTAATTAAGACCCATTGAATTTTTTTCCATAAAACATAAAAGTAAAATAATGTAATTAGATATTTTTTTCCCTCTCTCTCCCCAGAGGGCAGATATAAATGTTCTACCTAAATGAAGCTATTTATTTAAATCCATCCAGATTTCTTCTGAAGTTTCATACATCTTTCTTCTGCTATATCAGCTTATAGCTACAATCATTTAATACGTTTTTCCTAGGGTGAAATTGGATGCCCTTTATCGATCTTACACCGAGGGGGCATTCAATTACTTAATCTGAAGTGGTATTTCTGGGTCTCTCAATTACAATTTTGTTATAAATGGCTTGCTAATGATGCTTAGGTGCGTAGGTTAATGGGGGTGTCCAAGCAAGGGCTGGGTAATTGAACACTTTCTATTTTGGGACCCGTTATCTGATCTCTCTCCTGGTGCCAGGTTCCCACAGTGATGGTGTGCTTCCATCAGGCTCAGAATGGAGCCCAGGTGGGAAGCAGTCTCACTGAAATGGACACCTGAGTCCTTTGGTTTAATACATGAACGGAAGTGCCAAGGGCCCCGTCTCTTCTGAGTCGACCAGAAGCAAACGTGGACATTCCAGACAGGTGAAGTGCAAGGGGCATACATGACTCCCTTCTGAAGGAAGAAACACTTGAGTGTTAGGTTCTGAATGACTGTTCTTGAGATAATTTGCGGCCTATGAAGAAGGCCAGATGCGGAACATAACAGCAATCCATTTTCCTTTCAACACAGCCCCATTAATTGGGTTTTTCTTCCCTGAGTTTTGTTCTTTAATAGTTACACATAGTGTAAGAATTCTTTTGAGGCCAGGCATGGTGCCTCACGCCTGTCTATAATCCCAGCACTTTGGGAGGCCAAGTTGGGCTAGATCAGCTAGATCACTCAAGGCCAGGGGTTTGAGACTACCCTGGCCAACATGGTAAAACCCCATCTCTTCTAAAAATACAAAAATTAGCCAGCGTGGTGGCCCTTGCCTGTAATCTCAGCTACTCAAGAGGCTGAGGCAGGAGAATGGCTTGAACCCAGGAAGCGGAGGTTGCAGTGAGCCAAGATCGTGCCACTGCACTCCAGCCTGGGTGACAGAGTGAGACTCAGTCTCCAAAAAAAAAAAAAAAAAATTCTTTTGAAAGAATATGTAGTATGCCTCTCTTTTTGCTCACCAGCAAACCCCACCCCTGACTTTGGCCTTCAAGACTCTACAGAGCCTGGTCCCTGCCTCCTCTCCTATGGGGTTTCTACCCCCACCAGCTGGTGCCCCAAGGGCCTACCTGCCAGTAGCCTCCTGGGCTGGGACTCCCCACAGCTTCTCTCCACAGGGCCTTTGCTTCCCTGGTCTCTGCGTGACTGGCTTCCTTCTTGTCCTTCAGGTTACTCCTCCAGTGTCCCCTCTGAAATCGGGTCTTCCCTGTCACCCTCTGTCTCATACCTCCCATTCCTCTAAGGCAGTAGCTCCAACCCAGGGGTGACTGTGCACCTCAGGGGACATTGACAATGCCTGGGGACATTTTTGGTTGTGACATCTCAGGGGAAGGGGTGCTCTGGCATCCAGTGGGTGGGAGCCAGGGTGCTGCTAAGCATCGTACCGTGCACGGGAGAGCCCTGACCACGAAGAATGGGCCAGCCCTAGGAGGGTGCAAAGAATTCCCAAACCCTGTTCCAGTGGTTTTGTTGTTCTCTCCCCTCTTTTTTATTCTTTTCTGCATAGCCTTTATCTATCAGCGTGTGGGATTATCTTATTCATTTGGGACTTCTCTATAGCTTGTGCCCTGCAGCCCCTACCCCTGGTGGGACAGAAGCTCCACTTGGGAAAAGGCCTCCTCTCTGGGTCAGCCCTGCACCACGTGCGCCCCGTCCAGGGAGGGCTTGTCTAGAAGCTGCAGAGCTCTAGGGCCTTCATTTACAAGGGATTCACCTGGTCTTCGGATTGCTTGCCTATCTTACTGAGGATTTGACATACTATACAGTGGCAATCAATTTGGGTAAAAACTTGTAAGATAGTTTTATGGTTTTTTTTTTCTCAGAGAGGACTCCCCCACCCCCACCCAAGGGTGTTTTCCAACACCAGCAAACTCTCCAATTCCAGAACCGAACTGATTATCCTACTGCTCGATTCAAGTCTGCCCTTACCAGAGGCAGCCTCAGACTCTACAGGTGTGAGGGGTTGATCCCACCAGACTCCCCACTTCAGATGACAGTCCCAAGTATTGGGTCCCCAGGTTATCCACGCTTCTGTCCAAATTGGCTACAAAGGCAAGGGAGTCCCACAACCTCCTCAGGTTCAGTAATTCACTAGAATGATTCACAGAACTCAAGAGAGTGCTTGACTCATCATCAGTCTATTATAAGACACAATGCAGAAACAGGCAATAGAGGGGGAGGTATGGGGGATAGTGTGTGGAGCTTCCATGCCCTCTCCCTTCACTCCACTCTCCCAGCACCTCTAAGGGGTCCACCAGCCTGGAAGCTCCCTGAGCCCTTTGGTTTAGGGGTGTTGATACAGTTCCATTACAAAGGCATGATTGGTCAAATCGTTGGCCACTGGTGATGGACTTAATCCACAGCCGTTCTTCCCCACCCGGAGTCTGGGGCGTTGCTGAAAGCTTCTCACCAAGGCTTGGTCTTTCCGGTGACCAGCCCCCAACATGGAGCCATCCTGGCCCTCAAAGGGTCACCTCATCAGCATACTCTCAGGTCTGGCTGAAAGGGGCTTGTCATGAATGACAAAAGGTGCTTCTCTCACCTCATCACTTAGAAAAATTCCAAGGATTGCAAGGCTTGGTGGCTCATGCCTGTAATCCCAGCATTTGGGGAGGACAAGGCAGGTGGATCATGAGGTCAGGAGTTCAAGACAAGCCTGACCAAGGTGGTGAAACCCCGTCTCTACTAAAACTCCAAAACTTAGCCAGGTGCGGTGGAGGCACCTGTAATCCCAGCTACTCAGGAGGCTGAGGCAGGAGAATCGCTTGAACTTGGGTGGCAGAGGTTGCAGTGAACCGAGATGGCACCACTGCACTCCAGCCTGGGTGACAGAGTGAGACTCTGCCTAAAAAAAAAAAAAAAAAAAAAAGAAGAAAGAAAAAAATTCCAAGGATTTTAGCACCTGTGTACCAGTACCCAGGATGAAGACCAAATACTCATCTATTTCTGCATCACATCCCTCACCTTGTATTGGCTTTTGCCCTCCCCTAACTGGACGTGCACAACACTGAGTTGCTCTTCAAAAGGTATTTGTTGAACAAATGAATGAATGAATGAAAGAATGCTAGGAGGTGAGAAAACACTGTATCTGAGTGTTTTCCTAAGGTCCTTACAGCGTCTTGAATTGCCTCCTCAGTTCTTTCTGTTTAGGAAGCAGGACCGGCAGAGGCCGGGCTGGGTGGAGGGGGAGGCTGCCCCGCAGACATGCTGTGTCCGCCGGGTCCGGGAGCCCCATCTTCTCTCCTCTCTGCTGAGACTGTCAGCTGCTCATTTTTTTTTATTTTGCTTGAAATGAGCTTCCCCCGCTCTTGTTTAGGAATGTTTTGCCCATTCTTTTGAGTCCAGATTATGTACATTCCTATCTTGGAGCTTCAAAGTCCATGTTTTGTTTGTTTTTTAAAGAATCTAATTTGATCTTCTATGGCAGAAAGACGGAGGGTGGGAACTCCCTCCCTGCTGAGCTGCTGGTTGGAGTCGCATTTTTAACCCCAGCTTGGTCTTGTCTTGGACACGTGAAAAAATGTTTTCTTGGCTTTAATGATGGAGTTTCCAAGTAGGGGATCTTGCCCTTTTGTTTCTTTAGTTTGGAAGAATTGTTTGTAGCAAGCGATGGGTCGATGGGTCAATGGGTCCGGGTGGTTGAGCCAGTTTGAAGCAGAGGCTGAGGCTTGAGGTTTCTGACATATCCCTTCAGCTGCCTTCAAGGATGAGAGATGGGGGTAGGGCCTGAGATGTCTGGCCTGGCTTCCCAGAACTGGTCCCTTCCACATCCCCACCCGGCGCCTCTGCAGGACTCAGGTCTCAGCCTTTACTGACCAGCCTTTCTCAAACTGGCTCCTTGATACCCTAGTGAGGCTCCATGGCCAATTACGTTCTTCCAACTTTGTGTATTCTATTCCTCTCTTGTGGATTCACAGGGCTTATTAGCATATCAAAGGCCCTGAAAAGTTCAGCTGTAAAGAATTCTGTGTAATTTTGTCCATTCCACATTTTCTCCAAATAATTTAAGCACAGAACACTCACCAACAGCAAGCGGAACATTTTGTGGGAGGAAGACATTTTGGGAAACACAGCTTGGCTGTTTCTTGGCCACCATATTTTGAGAAAACATGGGCTTTTCAGTCCAAGGGGCATGAAGACTTCTTCTGTTGAGTTCTGGTTGTTTAATCCTTCAGCCAGTACATGGAGCGCTTCATGTGGGGTTGGTTAATGCCACTTCTATGGAGACAGTGAGGATTGTTTGAGGAGTGGCGTGTGTAGAGCTGGAGATGAGTCACCACTGTTGGGGAATTCTCAATTGTTAAGGAATAATCATGTGGTGTAGGATCCCCCATCTTTGATTCCATTTCAAATGTTTTTGTTATTCACTGACAATTAAAAATCATCATAGGAATAGTTGACAATGCTGTTATTATGAAGGCTGTTTACCTTTTATGGAATGCTGAACATGTGTCAGGCATTCTTAAAACTCCTTACATGTAGTAGCTTATTTAGTACTTGTTAAGGTGCTCTTATTATCCTAATTTTATTAGTGAGGAAACCAAAGCTCAGAGAGGTTATACAGCTTGCTCAGGGTCCCACAGCCAGTTAGAGGTGATCAACCACTGCTAGAAACTCAGTAGGTCTTCTTTTTTGCTTATCCATGGCTCTTTTTATGGCATCTACAAAGAAATGTCATTTGGGCAACAATATATTTTATAACCACAAGATTCCATTAATGGGTTTTTAAGAATCGTATCTTGCTCGGGATGATGAAAGTGAAAAATTATGTCAGGGTCTGAAACTCTGTGTCACTCGAGGGAATACTGTACATCGGATTTAATTGCTTAATAACTTAAAGTCAAGTGGTTTTTTAATATGATACATTCACTGAAGGAGAGACTCATTTTATTGTTTCTAAATTTTCATCAACTTTTGCTTCCTTAATCTGATAATAAAGGTTAACTCTAAGAAAGAGACTGCTGATGCCAGCGAGAGGAAAAAACACATTTTCTCTGCCTGCTCCCATTCTAACCGTCCTCCTTAGTATCCCTCCGATTTTCATTGACTGAAAAGCACTGATATTTCAATTCATCCCTCAAATTTGTAGTCATTGACTGTGCGTGAATCCGAGAATGATCACAACATCCTGGGATTCAGAGATCCTGTAACTGAGATGTATCAAGGCAGAGGGATTAGGGGAGATGCGGACCATGCAGAAAATGAGATGTTTGATATGGTTCTGGAGGTGCTGGTATTGGGGCCATGTTTGGTGGCAGAAATTGAGCCCCAAAGTCAACTGCAAGAACCTGAAACCTCTTCCTTTATCCTTACAATTTTCTATGACTTGCTTAGAACCAGGCTGGCTTGGCTGGACTTAGAGGTGGAAGAGAGAGAGAGCATCTATCTCTCCTTGGAGGATGAGCCTCGGGTTATTGCTATTACCGCACAACATAATAAATGTAATAAAACTTCTTGTCTTTCTGTGTAGGAAATCTGGCATCTGTAAAAGTTTGTGCCCCATGAAGAGGAAATATTCCAAAGGCACTTGGGGTGTAAAAGCGGAGATCTTCACAGATGTCTCCATGGATGGCATGCCAATCCATCCATCAATGAGAAGACCATGATTTCTTTTAATTTCGTGTGTGTTTCCACGTTCCCCAGTGAGAATTCTTCCACTTTTTTTTGTGCCATGGGAAAAACCTGAAGGGCAGGCAGAGTTGCTCCCGAACTTGTGACCTTCTGTGAGGTTGCAGCGGCTCTTGCAGAACATGACTTTTGGACATCACTTCCTTTTGTTTCCTTTTGGAGCTGAACCAAAGAATGTGCGTCCTCTTTCTCTAGTGCTTTGGTGTCTGCTTATTTCTGTATTTGTGCTTTTTGTCCATCTTATGTAATGACAAGACATCCTTAAGGTTTTCCAGTACGGCTTGTGAACATCCAGACTTCTGGGGGGCCCATCCATGGCTCCGTAAGCCAGCAGCCCAGGGCACTGGTGCTACCATGAGGCACTGCATTAACTGCTGCATACAGCTGTTACCCGACGGCGCACACAAGCAGCAGGTTGACTGCCGAGGGGGCCCCCATCACGGTCACCAGGCGTGCCCCACGTGCAAAGGAGAAAACAAAATTCTGTTTCGCGTGGACAGTAAGCAGATGAACTTGCTTGCTGTTCTCGAAGTGAGGACTGAAGGGAACGAGAACTGGGGTGGGTTTTTGCGCTTCAAGAAGGGGAAGCGATGTAGCCTCGTTTTTGGACTGATAATAATGACCTTGGTAATGGCTTCTTACATCCTTTCTGGGGCCCACCAAGAGCTTCTGATCTCATCGCCTTTCCATTACGGAGGCTTCGCCAGCAACCCCAGCTTGATGGACAGCGAAAACCCAAGCGACACAAAAGAGCATCACCACCAATCCTCTGTAAATAATATTTCATACGTGAAGGACTATCCAAGCATTAAATTAATTATCAACAGCATCACAGCCAGGATTGAGTTCACAACTAGACAGCTCCCAGACTTAGAAGATCTTAAGAAGCAGGAGTTGCATGTGAGTAGGTTTGTGCTAATCTTGACTGATTGGTTGCTTTTTACAAATGAGTGCTTTTCTTTCTATCATCATCTTTGGGAACACAGAAGGAAAATGACTAAAAAATGTCTCAGATGTAGCAAGGATCATTTGACAGCCTTATGGATTTGAATGCACTGAGAGAGTGCTGTCTCCTTATGCTGTGGAGTGCCAGGAAGGGAATCTGCTGTCCTGAACGCTGGGCTAGGCATGTTCAAGGGCCGCCGGCTCTCATTATTGCATTCCAGGACTTCTTGCTTGACATGTGGTGGTGGTAGTTAAAAGTTGCTTTTGCAGATCATCATTTGGGATTTTAAAGTTGAGTTAAATTTGATTTTCTGCTTCTATTCTATATTTTAATCTCTAGTGGCAATTTAAATATACAACTAGTAAAAAGATTCTGTTTAATTACCGTGTGTGCATGTGTGTTGTGTATCAGAAAGGTAAATTATGGTGGAATGGATTTTGATTAAACTTCTTATTCTCTCCGAGTTTTTTTTTTTTTTTTTTTGTGGGAAAGTGGTGGTGAGAAAAGCACAGTCATTGACCATCTACCAAGTTTTGCTTTATTTGTTAATCATTGTCAAATATTCAAATTTGAACACGGTCGTTAGTCTCAGGGCATGTTCCCATTGCACTTAGATTCTTTCGTTGCTCATTTTCCCCTCTTCTATGTCTGACCTCCTCTTTCTGTTTCTTTGCAGATGTTTTCAGTCATCCCCAATAAATTCCTTCCAAACAGTAAGAGCCCCTGTTGGTACGAGGAGTTCTCGGGGCGGAACACCACCGACCCCTACCTCACCAACTCCTACGTGCTCTACTCCAAGCGCTTCCGCTCCACCTTCGACGCGCTGCGCAAGGCCTTCTGGGGCCACCTGGCGCACGCGCACGGGAAGCACTTCCGCCTACGCTGCCTGCCGCACTTCTACATCATCGGGCAGCCCAAGTGCGGGACCACGGACCTCTACGACCGTCTGCGGCTGCACCCCGAGGTCAAGTTCTCCGCCATCAAGGAGCCGCACTGGTGGACCCGGAAGCGGTTTGGTGAGTGCCAGGTCCCAGGCCCTGCGAGGGCGGCAGAAAGAGACTGCACAATTCCTTTGTCAGGAGGCTGTTCCCTCGCAAAGACCCGGCAGGGTCTGGAACCCGGTTCCCAGTCATGCAGTGAGCATTGCTAGCTGTGTGCAGGACAAGGGGACGGGTCAGAACCAGCAGCTTTTTGTCTCGAAAGCCCGGGCACATGAGCCCAGCAGTGAGCAGGGAGTGCCAGTGCCAGTAACGGCCAGCAAGGAGGGTGTGATCTGGGCTCTTGGCTCCCAGCTCTGTGCGGTTCCCTGCTCTGTGCTGTTTCAGCGGCAGTCCCTGCACCTGGAGGTGACTGAGTTGCTTCAGGCCTCAGCTTCCCGGACCTGCCCTGTCTGCCTTATGGGTTCCATATAGAAACCACGTGGAGATCATTCTAAAGGCCTTGCTCTCAACCCTTTGCTGCAGGCTGACGGCGACCACTGCCCATCCCTGTCTGCTCCAGCTCAGCCCAAGGCACCTGCAGTCCTCAGGTCACTGTTTCCTCTCTGTAACCTTTTCCTTGTGCCAGGAGAGGTTTGGTCACTGGAGCTGAAGCGTGATACGTGCCTGTTGTCAACCAGAGTCCAGGCAGGCCACGAGGGTGTTTTCTAGTAATGGACTCAGGTTGCCTAGAAGGGAATCGTCAAAGTTTTACTTAGAGCAACTCTTAATGTGTTTGCTTTCATCCTTTTGATGTTCATCCTACAGTGAGCTAAAGTGTAAATGTTTCTTTTGCAGTTTAGCAGCAGCCGCTGTAGGAGTCAGGGTCTCACATCCATATGCATTTACTGGACGTGTCTGAACACACTCCCCTGCCATAGGGTGCTCCTCCAAGGCTCACAGTGATTTCCCCTTAATGAAAACCAGCTTCCCACTGGTAGGCAAGGAGGAAAAACAGGGGTGGGCCTCTGGAATCTAGTCTTCAATGTCACCTTGAACCTCTTATTGCTTTGGCTGCGGATGTTCTCTTTCCAATTTCCATTGACTTCAGGAGTTGTGGTTTTGGAAAGTGAATTTTTAAATGTTTGCAAGTGAAATTTATTTATTTTTCAGGCAGGGGGTGAATTTAAGCTATATGTGGCCGATACCAGAATCCATGTCTGTCTAGGGTGTAATCAGTTCCCCTTATTGTTTGGACAAAGGGCAGGGTATTTGATTGAACAGGGCGGGAGAGAGAACATCAGACAGGTGCTGGCTGGGCCCCATGAGGAAGGTATCATGGAGTTTATAGGATACTACCCTCCTCTCTCCATGGGCTGCCCTCAGTCCTCTCTCCCTGTTTGATACAACACATGCATCCTGGGTGTCCTTGCTGCCCAGCCACTTACAAGTCCCACCTGTGCACAGAGTAACCAGCCCCAGACTCTGTCCCTCCAAGCAGACACGTTTCTAGCTCTTGAATAGGTGTGCCAGCCTTTAAGCTGCAACTGTCCAGCTTAGCGGTGGTTATCTTCCAGCACTTGAAGCATGCATGGATTGAAAGTGGGTAGCCAGGCTTCATAGATGCCCCACCCCCATCCCCAGGGGCCCCTTCTGAAGCTCACCTGGGCTGAGCCTCTTGCTGCTGCAGCCACGCCCTTTAGTCCTCTCCATCTCTCTCTGGTCGCTGTCTGGGAGGCCATCACCCCAGCAGTAGCAACTTTGTCCCTAGTATCTCCTGCTTCTTGGTTCTCATAGGAATCGTCCGCCTAAGAGATGGGCTGCGAGACCGCTACCCCGTGGAAGATTATCTGGACCTCTTTGACCTGGCAGCACACCAGATCCATCAAGGACTGCAGGCGAGCTCTGCAAAGGAGCAAAGCAAGATGAATACAATCATTATTGGTAAGGCTTCTGTGTCACTCTCACAGGGCTGGTACCCTCCCTGGGGTCCTCGCCCAGCTCTGCTTCACCTGCAGCACGTTTGCATGGTGGCAGCAGACTTCCTTTAGCCTCCACTTCTCTACCTGGCCGGCACTCTTACTGCTACATAAAGTGTTCACATCACTTGAACAGTTACTATGAAGCGGAAATGTTGACTTTCTGATTCTATGGAGACTTAAGGACAGCTGATGGCTTTCGTGAAAAGTTGCCATTTCTTTGTTTTTAAGAAATTAAGCAGGGATATTGACTTCTTTTCCTGATGTACTGATCTGATAAGTTTGGATGGGGAATTATAAATGCAGTTAACTGGTTAGTCATCGATTTGCTGCTTGGGGCTTTTGTAATCCCTGGCCACTGGGACCATACTAGACGGAGGCAGCTTCTCCTGAAATAGACTCAGCCCCGACACGTTGCCTATAACTAACTGCTGTTTAAAAAGCCTGGCCCCTGTCAACCTAATGCCTTTGGGCATTCAAAATGAGGTTGATTAATAATAATTTGTTTTAAATATTCACAAGAATATTTTGTAAGTAAACATATATATTCACTCTTTTTTTTTTTTTTGGAGACACAGTCTCACTCCGTCACCAGGCGCCAGGCTGGAGTGCAGTGGCGCGACCTCAGCTCACTGCAACCTCCGCCTCCTGGGTTCAAGCAATTCTTCTGTCTTAGCCTCCCGAGTAGCTGGGACTACAGGCGTGAGCCACCATGCCCAGCTAATTTTTTTGTATTTTTAGTAGAGACGGGGTTTCACCGTGTTGGCCAGGGTGGTCTCGATCTCTTGACCTCGTGATCCGCCTGCCTCGGCCTCCCAAAGTGCTGGGATTACAGATGTGAGCCACCACGCCTGGCCCACTCTTTTTAAAATTTATTTTTTATTGTATAATTTAAGGTGTACAAAGTAACATAATGTTTTGATGGACATAGAGACAGTGAAATGATTACTACAGTCAAGCAAATTAACATAGCCTTTTTTTTTTCACAGTTACCTTTGTGTGTGGGTAGGTGGTTTGTGTGTGTGTGTGTGTGTGTGTGTGTGTGTGTGTTTTAAAAGCACCTGAAATCTGTCCTGGAAAATTTCTAGCATATGATACAGGATTAATAGGATTAATAACTACAGTATACATGCTCTACCTTAGATCTCTAGACTTCTCGTTGGTCTGACATAATTGTTTTTATTGGATTCAGCTTAGAAGGCGTTTATCCACTGATGCTTCTGAAAGAGAAATTGAATCATGTTTTGCTTAAATTGTTTACCTTTGACAGTGATCTGTTTTTTAATTTTCCTAGATCTGTTATATTTGCAATCTCCAAATTAAATGAATCTATTAGCTACTAAGAGGAACTGTAATCAGCCCTTCGAAAGATGACTTTTTAAGACTCTCATGTCCAAGGGGACAGGCTTATGTGCCCTAAGTCCTGACTTAGTTCTTCTTCTTTTTTTTTTTTTTTAAACTCAAAGAAATTAAGTCACTGGGAGTCACCTCCAGTATGATTTGGCTGTTAGCTAGTCTTTTGCAAACATGGGGGTCCAAATTCCCCAGATCACAAGCCTAACTTATATTTCACTGTAACTCCTATACCATATGCCTGTGGGAAAATCACATGTTCTTATGAAAGAGCTGGAAATATGTATCCTCGAGCCAGGAAACAGAGACTAAGATAATGAATGAAAAAGGAAAGCCTCAGTTTGGTCTCCTAATTTTGCTTGCTCCTAGATTTTAAAAAGAACAAAAAATAAAATCACTGTGCTGATATTTACTGAAAGCAGAGTTTGGTGAGTTTTATGGTAGTCTTTGCAGTGTGACAGGTATCTAGCCCTGCCTCGGCCAGCAACCAGCTCTGTGCCGTGCAGTTGGTCGTTTTTCCTGTTCCTGGACTCTGCATCTCTGCAAAGTGAGATTGCTGGACCAGGTCAGTTTTAGACTCCCTCCAGCTCTGAAATGTGACTCAGCTCTGCCCCAGCTCTTCCTCTTTGTTAGATTCTGGGTGGAAACGGCAGGATCTTTCATCATCTCGGGACCTTAGGTCAGAGAGGACCTTTCTTCTGCTGTCATTGTTGACAGCTAGAGTCATGCAGGAGGTTCAGAATGCAAGCAGCCTGAATGTGATGGCTGAACTTGGGGCTAGGGCTTTAGACGAGTTGAGAGGCCCCTGCCTCTATCCCAGGTACCCCACGTGGTACTCTGTTTCTTGAATTGCCTGTCTTCCTCCTTGTATCTTAAAGCCTGAGAGGGGAAGGGCCATGCTTTCCTTCCCCCATCTGTCCCTGGTGCCAAGCACAGTGCTGAGCACAGATTAGACACCAAATGAATGCTTTCTGGATGGACAAAGGATGGATGGTGGCTGGATGGAAGGAAGACAGGTGGGTGGACAGATGCCTCCATGGCTCTAGAACCAATTCATTTTTGAGATCTGACAGAATTTGTGCCAATTTAGGTAGTGAGTCCGCTTGGCCTTTATATTCTCTTGTTCATGGGGAGCAGAATTTTCAAGGGACTTCGGATTGACTTGTTTTTTCTGTATCCTAGGGTATTATCTCTTTAAAAAAAGAAAGGAAAAATGGCCAGAACAGAGCTGGTCACCTGGATGTGATCACACATCTGACAGAACTGATAGGGCCCTGCCTGCTTCCTGCAGGTATACGATGCGCTTGTCACTAACCAAAGCGACTCAGTCATCTGGCTCAGTCTCTCCCTGGATAAGTAACGTTGAGATGTGTCCAGTGGTCCTTGGCAAACTGTCAGGAGTTCAGGTGTAGAGCTGATTGATAGATTTGCCTTTTTAAATCTCTGAAGACTTTGCTGAACACACACACACACACACACACACACACACACACACACACAGACACACACAAGACACACACCCTCGGGAAATTGGCTTCATCCTCTGAGAGCGTCTGTGCTGTTGGAATGCCTGCCTGTGTCTTGGCATCACCTCTGTGCTGGGATGTGTGTTTGCCATTTGCATCCTTCACTCGTGAGGACCATGATGAAATGTGAAATGGGCTGGGACCCAGTTCCTGTTCACCCAGTCTGCATTGAGTGGGCGCCAGCTGTGTGCAGAGCAGTGGCCTGGCAGGAGACAGGGCCTGTGAGCCCCGTGGCAAAGCCCTTCTCTCTTTTAGTTTTAGAGTATGCCCTGCAATGATCCATTACAACTTGGAGAAAAGAAATCGCACCCAAATTCCTCATGAGGGTTAGTGTTCCCACCCTCCTCCTTTCTCCTGATGCCTTGGAAGGAAACCATCTAGTAGCAGCTCCAGGCTCCTGGTCTGCTAGACCAGTTCTTGGCTCCTTCTGGCTCTGAAATGTGGTTCAGCTCTGCCCCAGCTTTTTCTCATTGTTAGATCCTGGGCTGAAATGGCAGGGTCTTTCATCATCTTGGGTCCCCAGGTCAGCGAGAACTCCATCTATTATTACTAGAACCATCTAGTATATAGAACATATATTGGAAAACTATACAGGAAAACCATTTTCAAAATCACCTATAATTTCCCACCTAGACAAGTGCTATTTATGTTTTGGTGTATTTTCTTACAGACTGCATTGTCAGTGGGTCCTTAAAATGCCATGGAGCTGTGTGCCATGAGCAAAGTTAAATGCTGTGAAACTGAGGGGCCAGAGGCTAGTGAAAGTTTTCTCTTTTTTGTTCGCCTTGGAAAGAGGAGCTCAGAGCTGGGGGACACTCAGTGTTGCATGGATCCCCTGGACTTCCAGACAGAGGTTTTTGAGGTAGAGGTGGGGTGTGGCTGTGGCAGGGGTGGGCATCCAACCTTCTCTCCTTGGAGTCCCTTCTGCCTGCGAAGACTGACAGCTTACCCTTTCCCGCTGCTTAAGAGGAAGGCATCAGGGCCAGGTTTGGCCTCCGGCACCCAGGGCAAGTCCATGGGAGCCTGCATTCCTACTCTGCTCACTTGCAGTGTTTGCTGTTTGCAGGGGAGGCCAGCGCCTCCACGATGTGGGATAACAATGCTTGGACGTTCTTCTATGACAACAGCACGGATGGCGAGCCGCCGTTTCTCACACAGGACTTCATCCACGCCTTCCAGCCCAACGCCAAGCTGATTGTCATGCTCAGGGACCCTGTGGAGAGGTGAGCAGTTTCCATGTTTTGTATTTGGCGTCAAAAGAAAAGACACTTTTGAAAAACGGTGTTCCCCTCTCATCACAAATAAGATTCTGTCTCCTTTAGAAAAAATTAAACTGGCTGGGTGTGGCGGCTCACACCTGTAATCCTAGAACTTTGGGAGGCTGAGGCAGGTGGATCAGCTGAGGTCAGGAGTTCAAGACCAGCCTGGCCAACATGGTGAAACTCTGACTCTACTAAAAATACAAAAATTAGCCGGGTGTGGTGGCACACTCCTATAGTCCCAGCTACTCGGGAGGCTGAGGCAGGAGAATTGCTTGAACCCAGGAGGTGGAAGCTGCAGTGAGCCAAGATGGCGCAACTGCATTCCAGCCTGGATGACAGAGCAAGACTCAAGCTCATAAAATAAATAAATAAAAACAAAAAACAATAAACGGAACTTGCAGTGTTATTGCTATTTCTTATATAAATGTTATTCTTGGGGCAGTCCTCACAAGTTTAAACACATTGCAGATTGTTTTCTTAGCCGTTCTGATCCTGGTTGGTACGACTTCAGCCCCGGTAGGCTTGACGGGGGACACAGGACGGATCCTTGGTACTGTCAGGGCTCAGGAAACACCCTTAGAATCAGGAGTGTAAGCTGCCCCATATGATTTAACTCCTAGAATTCTGTGTCTCTCGGCGTGGTCCATGACTTTATCCTTGTCTGCGTTGAACGTAGTTTCCAGCTTTCTGTGAGAGACCTAAAGGAAGAACAATGAAGAGTAGAGCAGCTTTGCTTTAAAATCAAGAGTTGCCCAGTGTGGGTGAGGCCAGGGCAGGTGGATATTGAATAGCCATAAGGGGTGGCCTGGCTGACACTGGGCGCTATCTGCATCACTGATGCCTATGTAAATGTAGAATCTCAGGGCTTAAAAGTTATACGAATACCACCACATCAGATAAGGGGGCGCCCAGTCTAATCTAATCTGCCCCCTGAGTCAGGGAATTCTCCACCCTGTGGAGATGGCCAGTGTCGCTTAGGCTAGCTCTGTTCCTATTTTGAGATGAGGTCTGTTTTGGGGGAATATCCACTCATTGGTCCTGTTTCTTCTCCATACAGTCAGACAAACCAGGTCTAATTCTTCCAAAATAGGAGAGGCTGATAATATTTAAAGACAGGGACCTGGCAGCCCCTGGAAACTGACCCCTGGGATCCCTTCCTTGGGTGGCATACCTTCCTGGCCCCACATATTCGCCAATTATAACAATAAGGCATGTTTGTTGTGTAAATTTCAGAACATATATTGGAAAACTATTTTCAAAGTATAATTTCCCACCTAAATGACTACTATTTATGTTTTCGTGTATTTTCTCCCAGACTTCTTCTTTTCTTTGCAATTGTTTGTGTGCGTGTGTGTGTGTGTGTGTGCGTGTGTGTGTGTGTTTGTGTGTTTGCATGTGGGTGTGACGGTACGGTCTTATGTCCTGCTTATTTCACTTTGCATTGTTGCCCCCAAAGAACATGGTTTAAAGTTGGCCCTGGTCACACTTCTGAGCTGATGTCCTTCTTGTGGAGTCTGCGTGGCTCCTGCCGCTGTGTGACCTGGCCAGGGAGAGGCTGGATCCGCCCTCTCTCAGCTCTGCCCCCTGAGCCTGAGCTCTCAGTGGCTATCCCGGTGCCATCCCTTCTGACACGTGCCAGATATACTTTTGCTCCCTGCTCTCTGTGTCTTCCAGCTCAGGACTCCGTTCACTGTGTTCTGAGACAGCTGCCGACTTGCTGTCCCTTGCCATGACCCACCTGCTGGTTCCCACGTTTTGAAGGCAGGAATTGGCCCTGCCGAGTGGGCTGGGCTGGTCTCCCTCTGTCCAGCGGGGCTGATGCACACCAGTGGAGCTCTCATGGTGACATAGCTGTCACCTCAAGCTGACCCCTCACCGCCCCCAGAGGTGTTTTCATAGCTGCTCTGCCTCCCTACCCCACAAGGTCCCCAGCTGAAGGGTGCAAATGCTCTGTGTGCTCAGCATATGTTTTCCTGCCACTGCTCCTTAGTTCCTCATTCTGAGGAAGGTCAGACCACGCCTCAACCTCGGGGGCCAAGAGTGCACACAGCAGCCTCGTGTGCTCTCTGGGCACAGAGAGGTGGGGGCTGATCAGTCGGGACTGGGTTTGGTGTGTGTCTGCCCTCTTCTGGGCTCTGGGAGACTGGAGCTCCGGGGCTGCGCAGGGCCAGGGGCATGGTTGTGGTTGGTTGCAGTTCTGCAGAGTAGGAGGATGGGGGCGTGGGCTCCTGAGTGGGGAGATCCAGAAGGAACTGACCTGGAGAAACTGATGCCAGACCGGATTTTGAAGGATGAATAAGAGTTTGCTGTGTAAACAAGGGAGGAAGGTGGGTTAAGAGGAAGAAGCGTTCCATGCAGAAAAGGACAAGTACAAGGGAAAAGACCACGTGTTCTCCTGTTACGGGGTGGAGCCAGGGTCCCTGAGTGTGTCTCTTCCTGGAGTTCTGGTCCCACCTCTGGGCACACCAACACCACAAAGGTGAGCCCTGGAACAGGAAGACAGCAGCGCTGCGCAGGTGCAGGCAGCTCAGCCGGGAGCAGGACCTGCCAACTCTTCTCTCTTACCCTAGCCTGAGTCTGCCAGCTAGAAGGAAGCTCACAGTTCACAGTGAGGTCCTCCAAAGTAGCCACCATGTTTTCTTCTTTTTAAAAACAAATACTCTATTTATACTAGGAACTGAACGTGAAAGTTTCTTGTCTCCCTGGTCCTCAGCCTAACAGAAATAGTTGGTCAATTCAAATGCGTATTATATTCAGCCCCTGCCATGGGCTGGGTGCTGTGCTGGGCACTGAGCATATGTGCCCTGGTGGACAATGATGGCAACACAGTGCCTACCACCTGGGAGCTGGTGCTTTATCAGAGAAGTGGGCCTCGCCTTCGTCAGGGCACATGTCCCAGTGCTGAAGAGAAGGGCAGGACGCGGGGCAGTAGCGTCTTAGGACACTGACCCAGGCCTTGCGCTGCCTGCGGTACTAGTTATGTACTGCTGCGGAACCAGTTCACCCAGCACTTAGCAGCTTCAGACAATCTCTGGAGATCAGGAACCTGGGTGCAGCTTTACTGGGTCCTCTACTTCAGGTCTCTCACAAGACTGCGACCCAGCTGTCATCAGGCCTGGGCCTCTTCCGTATGCTTGACTAGGGAAGGACCTGCTTCCAGGCACACAAGGCTGGGGGCAGAATTTAGTTCCTCAAGAGGGCTTCATATCTGCTGGCCTTTGGTGAGAGGTTGCCCTCAATACCTCGCCACAGAGCCTCTCCAATATGGCTGCAGGCTTTATCCAAGCCAGCGAGCTAGAGTGTCTGCTAGCAGCTTAGAAGTCATGATTTTTTCTAATCTAGTCATGGGTGTGAAATCCCATCATCATTGCCATATTTTGTTGGTTAGAAGCAAGTCGTGAGGTCTAGCCGCACCCAACAGGAAGAGACTACAGGGTGTGATCACCAAGAACAGGGTATCAGCGAGGACCATCTTAGGAGCCAGCCACCTCCCATTCTGCACCTGCTCCTCAGGAGACTGGGGCCTGGGATTTGTGGCCAGGAGAGTAGCTTCCAGCTTGATCCCAACTCTAGTGACAGAGGAAGGGTATGTTTATGTGCATATTTTCTGTGTAAGTTACTGACATAGCAGCTGTTTCATTTCTTCTTAAACATTTATAAAAATACGTGACAATAGGAATTTCTCCTTTTTCGAAACCCATGACTCATGGCCTATCTGAAATGGCTGGCTCGTCTCCCATCTCAGCCAGAAAGGAAGATAAATGCTGTGTGTTCAGGTCACTCTTGAAGAAACAAACACTTTGAGCCCAAGTTCCATTAGTCTAACGGGGTCCTGGCCATTAGCCCACTTCCGTTCTTCTGTGACCTTGCACTTGAGTAAGCAGGAGATTTTGTGGGGTGCTGGCTGCAAGTGGGATTGGCCCAAGTTGTTCTATTCCTTCTGTAACTTGGCTTGCAGGAGGGGAATACTTTTATTTCTAGTTTTAGGTTCATATTCAGCCTTTACTTCTATAATGGATCAAAAGTAGAGGGTTTGAAAATGTTGGGATTGTAAGCAAAGTCAAATCACTTTTTAATTTCCAGAGAAGGATTCAAGTGGCAAGTCCATTTTTTTTTTTATCTGGAGGAGAACAGCGGAATAATGGAAAGAAGTGGATGGGATGGTTCATATGGCCAAAGAAGCCAGCCAAGAATTCATGTTCCAGTTTTCTCTCTGTGAGAGATCATGACAATTTAAAACTAACTTGATGCATTCCTATGCTAAATTGGCCCAGTTAATTAAAAAGAAGCCACCAATTGTAAGCAGAATTTTTCTTTATTTAATCCCATTTGTAAATGGTAAAGACGATCCTTTCCAAACACATCTCACATTAGCCTCCTGCCTCTTCATTTGTGAGACAGTTGATAGAGTTTGTCTCGTAATTCAGAGGCGGTTATAGCCCCCATTAAATGCGAAAAATGCGCAGAAGGTGCTGGCCCCGCCAACCTAGTTGCATTCCTCTTTCATTCAAGGGACATTTGGAGTGGGGTCATGCACCATCTGTTAAGGACTTTACAGTGTCTGTATTTTGGCTTTAATTCTGCGTGTAGTCTTAATGTAATGCCCAGAAACGAGCACCACAGGAATGGTTCTTTTTCCCATTTTATGATGATGAATCCAAAGGGAAAGAGAATTCAGCTCGGTGAAGAATTTGAAGTCGATTTTGACCCAAACCCCTTGAGTCCTGGAACCTGGCTAGTTGTTTTCTTCATCTGCTTATATAAACTGAATTTTTAAACAACCCCTCGGACTGGTCAAATGGTTCATTTATGATGATAAACTAGGAAAGGAAGCAGGCTTTTAATGAAATGGATTCTGTTATAGGCAGTCGCTCATGGGGACATGGAGGATTAGTGGGCTGAACATTTGGACAGGAATCCTGGTTTCATCAGCTTCACTCTGTCTGCAGAGTGTGTGAGGGGGCGTGAGGGTGGCGCGCAGCTTTCACCCACTGAGTGGGAGGTGTAGCCTGGTTATGGTGGCAGGGACACAGCCTTGGAGACCCAGATGATCTGCATTGGAATCCCAGCTCTGCCACTTACTGCTCTGTGACCTGAGACAAGAAACTTAACCTCCCTGTGCCTCATTTTCTCATCGGTAAAATCGGGGAAGATAGACCTACCTCCAGGGTAGTGAGAATTAAATGACTTAATATATGTAGTAATGTGTTTAAACAGTTCTGGACAAATGGAAAATATGTAATCATTAGCTATTATTATTAGGTATCAGTAATAGTTAATAATAATAACAATAAACTGATTGCTCATTTACTCACTCCCCAAATAGAGTTATGAACCATATAACCAAGTTTTGGTCAACAGTGGACCCCATATATGATGATGGTCCCATGAAGTTATAATCCCGCATTTTCACTGTGGCGTTTTCTATATTTCGATACAGAAATTCTAACTTCTGTGTTACAACTGCCTACAGAATTCCTACTGTACAGGCTGATAGCTAGGAGCAGTAGGCTGTACCTTGCTGCCTAGGTGTGTAGTGGGCTGTGCCATCTGGATTTTTGTAAGTAACCACTCTATGACGTTCACACAATGACTCTGCCTAATGACGCATTTCTCAGAACATATATATCCCAGCTGTTAAGTGACGCCTGGCTGTATTTGTTGATCACCGTTGATGTGCTAGATGCAAGCTTTACATAGGAGAGGAAAATCCATCCCGTTTGCTCTCATGGAACCTCTGTCTAGTTGAGGGGGCGGGGCCAGGCTTCATGTAAATGATGGAGCTGGGGCAGCCCGTCAGAGCTACCTCTGGGTGAGGCTTCTCCCATCTACCTGCTGTTAGACAGGACCGCTTGTGGAGGCTTCACCTTGGGTGATGCTGGTGGTCTCTTCAGCTGAGGGTCATTCCCAGGAGGGACGGGCTGTGAGTCATGGGCAGGATGGCTCTCCAGTTTTGCAAAGCTCTGTAAATAGGAAGGACTTGGTCTTTGTGGATGCCTAGGCCTGGATGCACCCCATTCACCTACTTCCACACCAGAGGGAGCAGGATGCCCATCCGAGGGCAAGAGCCAGCATGCACCGAAGGGAGCTGAGCCGATTCATGCCTTTGAACCACAGCAGAACTTTGACTTGAGAACCTCTCTTGCTACTCAGGCAGCACCGAAAGCCCTTTCCCAAACACCTCAGCTCCTCTCAGCCCCTAGAAGCACTGATTGAAAGCCCTGGGTGTGTTCTCAGGCAGAAGAGGAGAGCTTGGCACTGGGAACGTCATGCAATGTTTTCTCTAGAAGAGATTTGCACGAGGATTAAAACGCAGGCTGTTCCTAGCACTAAGGGATTCATTATTGATTTAAACCATCTCAAAGGGAAATTAGGAGAATGCCTCTGTGGAGAAGAGACGGAATGAGGAGAAAGGCTATGGAAGGATAGAGGTTGCAGCAACAGCCCTGGATGGATTTCTCTTTCTTGCTCCTCCCTCCAGCTCTCACTCTTTCCTTTTCTCTAAGATTCTGTAAGATTAAGAATTAAGAGGAGTCCTTTCGAGGACTGCTGAGTGTGGCGTCTTCATTGAAGCTGCCTATTGATTCCTGTTGGGTTCAGGCGTTTTGCTTCCCAGAAGCTGCCTGTTGACACACCTTGATACCTTGATATGGGCCCTGGAAGCAGCATGAGGTCACTTTAATAGGACTGAGCTGCTGAGCCACTCAAGGTCACGGGAGTTGGCCTTGACCACAGAGCGGGGAGGGAGGGCTGGCGGCGCCCAGGCCAGAGGACAGCTCGGGCCTTTGTGAAACGGTTCTCTGAAGACCGTTCGGGGGGGACTGCCTGGTGAGGCGCCACATCTTGTTATTGGTGGGAGGAAAACCACCAAGTTGGAAACTCCCAAGTGTTGAACACTTTATTTTTTGGGGAAATGTTTGCAAAGTTCTTGGCAGTCCTGTGTATTCCCACATGATTGTTTGGAAAGGATGGTTCCATGCAGGATGAACACCCTAGGGAAAAAGAGCCCTGTTGTGTCTGTATCTGCAGAGATCCTGAGGTGAGATGTGTGCCCTCTGGGATCAGGGAGACACTTAGAAATGGCTCTGGGGTGGCCAGAGTTCAGGGATGCGTCTCACCGGAGTTCTGGCCTGCTTAGTGAGGCTGACTCTGTTGAAGGAGGGAGCGGCAGCACATGTCACGTAGTGGCCAGCCCAGGTGTGCCATGGCCATTGCTGTGCAGTGAGGGGCCCGCCCCCTGGGACCCAGGCCTGGTTTTGTAACCAGAGGTAGCCTGCCAATCCTTGGTGTACCCTAGTTTTCTCACCGGTAGTAATACCTGCCATCAGGGTCACTGGCGAATCATGAGAAGGTGCTTTGTAAACCGTGCCAGGTTTGGAAACGTGAGTGATGCACGGCGTTGCCTCTGAGTAGTGCTTCCTCCCGGTCCGTGGACAGTTACCTGGGCCCTGTGATTGTATGCTCTGGAAGGAACAAAGTGGGGCTGGGAACCCCATTCTTGCACAAGGAACCTAGGGCCTGGTAGGAAAGAGAATGGCCCCAATGAACAGGACACTCGTCATTCATGTGGACGTTTTTAGGCCTAAACATGGATGTTCTTAACTGGCAGCAAATGAGCCTCACCAGTGTCACCCTGTGTTCCTAAGGTGACCTTAGACATTCCCTCCAGATCAGCTGGCCTGGCCAGGCCTGTCTCATCAAGCCTCCTGATGAGACAGTCACAGTCTGTGATTCAATGGAACAAAAGGGCTCCATCTCAGCTACATTAAACGGCTTTTTTTCTTGGTAGGAAAAATATATATAATCATTATTGATGGCACCATATCACAGGCTGAGAATTATTGATCAGCGATTTAAATTCGGATGCCAGCAAATGGAGAATAATGAGGCCAGGTGCTCCGGCTGCCTGTCATTACCACCCTCACGTGGCCACAGGACCGCAAGATGTTACTGAGAGTGAATTGGAGGACGTGTGTGTCCCCATCTCGGGGGCTCCTGCCTGAGGAAATGTGACCGTTCCCTAACTGTCACTGAGGAGCCACCTGGGGGGTGTTTGAGGAGCACGGGCAGGTGGGACCAGTGTCCCTGGGATGAGCCAGCCCAGGACGGCCACCTGCTCCCAGCCGCCTGCAACTTCAGCACCAGCTTGGGATCTTTTCTCAAAGGTGGCCCTCTGAGAAGTCCCGTGCATGGAGTAGTAACTGGAGGAAATGTCACAGCTCAAGGCCACCGAGTGCCTGCCCTTGTCAGAGCTGACACTGAGATTGAAGCCTGTGTTTTCGTGTGCCTTTTGAGCTGGGTTAAAAGCAGCAGTCGCTCATCAGGGGATGAAAACATCTTGGGACGGGGGAAGGGTGGTGTTCGCACGGCTTCATGGTGTCTACTAAAAACTGCTGAATTGCTCACATTACACGGGTGAATGCTGCGGTACGTGGATCATATCTCAGTATAAAAATGATATGAACAAAAATCCTACAAAAGGAGTAGGAATGCACTGTGGAGAGAGGTTTCCCCAAACTAGTGGCATTGGAGCCAGTACCTGCAGAGTTCTCACATAGAGGGCAGGCCGATTAACTACCACATCGTTATTTAGGAACTGAAACCCTTCAAATCTAATGAGCTATTGTAGTAACCAATGACTATTAGCTTTTCCAAGAGATACAAGTCATGCAGTGTGTTCTGGCTTCATGATAGATACCTGAACTCTTTGCTGTGGCTGTCATTTTTCCAGATGCCCACTGTGATGTTCCGTAAACACATGTGCTGTTCCCGATTATGGCATTGGAGCACCTCACGTTTATCCTAAGTGTTTGTTTGCCGCTCTATTACATTCGTAATTGTTTATCAGTCTCCTGTAACTTATTAAGCAGTTCTGGAGTAGAATTGACTTTTTCTTCCAAATCACAGTGCACCTAAAATAATACAAACAAAACCCGAAAACTACCAGCTCAGGCGGCCAGCGCCCGCTGGAGTCAGCTGTGGATTTGTCTCCTTGCTTAAGCTCGGAGGGCAGGGGTGAGGGGCTTTGGGGTCGGGCAGGCCTGGGTTGGTTTGGGTCCCTGCCCTGGAGCTTCCTGGGCCGCATGACCATGGGCAAACTCCCTAACCTCTCTAGGTGTCAGCTTCTCCCCCATAAAATCGGGTGGCCTGCATCTCATAGTGGGTTGTGAAGATGGAAGCAGAGCACGCATGCAGCGCCCTGCACAGGGCCTGGTGGTGGCGGCCCTCCCTACCCTGCAGCATGCACATCAGAAATGGAAACTGTGGACATTGCAGGTGCTAAACCCAGAAAGCAGTCACACAGAGCGCAGCCAGGAGGAGTAGCAGCAGCTCCTGCTTTGACAGTGCTCAGCTCACTGACCTCTGCTCACGCAGCCTCAGAACAGCACCCTGGAAGTGTCCCTGAATGAACTCAGCAGTGGTCTTGGGGTGATCATCCAGATTTCACATAGTAGGGTCTTGTCCCTGCCAGCCACTCCTTTCATCCTTGGGGAGAGATATGGTCATTGCAGAGGCACTGGGCTGATGGAACCCTATGCCCCCTAACATACGTGTCCCATCCCACTGCCCCTTCCAGGGTCCCAGGACCCCTGCGCTCTACAGGAAAGGGACTGAGCAGCAGCCTGTGAGCGCAGGCCCAGTGTGAGGGGCTGCACCGGAAGCCTTCTAAAATAACCGCAGCGCAGAAGGCCTGGAATGCATTTGGACTTATATTTGGAATTGCCGTTGGAAACAGTCCTGGCCAAATGTAATACCCATCTGTTCGGGATGGTTCGCAAGTAAGCAAATGAAGTAGCTCAGCTGGAGGGGGCTGGGCAGCCCTGAAACTCAGGGCTGGGAGGGTGTCAGGTCCCCTGGCCCCCACGCTACCCTGGAGCCCTCCTTCCCAACAGCCCAGGCTGCTTCTGCCACCCAGGACCATCCCTTTGTGTTGGGTTGCCCTGACTGGAGATAATTCCCTTGCCTGCAGCCAGGTGTCATCCCGAACTTTGTGCTCACTGGTCAGTCCTTCAGGAGTTCGAGACTGGGCTCCTTCCTGCTGAGTTTTTGCATCTCCAGGGAGAGCAGCCAGATTTGGTGCCTAGCACCGAAGGCAAGCGTCCGCTGACGCTGTGAGCTGGCTGTTGCTTGACTCCACCCTCCCACGTTCCTGATAGTGTGCCTCTATTAATGCATCCTGGGGTTGCATCTGTGCTCCTGCAGTTCTGTGATGATTCACTTTGAGCTGTGTGTTTTCCATGTTGGTCTCCTTCCCCCACTTCCTCATGGGACAGTGGATTTTAAAGACCAGAATATGAACATTTCAGTTTGTCTCTATGTTTCATCTTGTTCCATGGTGTGCCTGTCCGGCCTTTCAGGGTCCATTGGATACTTATTCTTGATAGGTTTGCTGTTCTTCTCAACATTTTCTGAGTGGCTTTAACCCATCCAAGTGGCTTTCCCTAACCCAAGGCTGTTAACTCACTCTTTTCCCCTGGAGTGTAGTCGAGGGGAAAAAGACAGTCTTAGGAAGCATTTGCTTACTTCTTGGGGAGGGACCCAAACAATGCTGTCCTGTCCCAGTGCTCCCCTGAAGGGAAGTGCTCTTGTCTGCATTTGCCTTCCTTCATGCTTCCTTGTGGGAAACCTGGCCATATGGCCTCAGTCCTCCTGTACCCTCAGGGCCACTATTCCCGGGTCTCAGGGTGGCAGAGAGATGTCTGCAAAAATAACTCCTTGGAGTTATTGTTTTCCTTGGAATTGGGGTTTAAAATCTCTTATCAGTTTCCTAGGGCAGTCATAATAAATCATCACAAACTTGGCTGCTTAAAACAACAGAAATGTATCCTCTTACGATTCTGGAGGCCAGAAGTCCTAAATCAAGATGTCTGCAGGGTTGGTTCCCTCTGGTGGCCCTAAGGGATGAAAGCCATCCCCCATTCTTAGGTCCTGGTGGCTTCCAGCAGTCCTTGGTGTTCCCTGGCTCATAGCCGCCGCACTCCAGGCTCTGCCTCCGTCTTTCTATAGTGCTCTCCCCGGTGTCTCTGTCCTCTCCGCTTTTTAAAAGGACACCTGCCATTGCATTTGAGAGGGCCCTGAATCCAGGAGGATCTCATCTTAAGATCCTCTGCTTAATTACACCTGGAAAGGCCTATTTCCAAGTAAGGTCACATTCATAGGGACTGGGGCTTAAGACTTGGACATAGTTCTTTGGTGTCCACTATCCATCCAACTACAGAATCCAGATGGTGGCCATGGGTTGTGGTGAATCTAGCCCCTGTTCAGATGTCTGTGACATAGCAGGATGCCAAGGACCCAGCATGGGGAGACCTTGCAGTGGGGTTCTAGGGGCTCCCAAAGCCCACTGCCAATGCTATGGGCAGATCCAAAGTACCCAGAGGTGACCGAGAGGCCAAAGGAGTCTCTTTTCATCCAGCCCAGGAAGAAAAGCATGCCCTGGCTCTCAAAGGTTGTGAATATGACTGACAGGAAGTGAGGTAGTGAGTTCACTTTAACTTACCCCAAACAGATGAAAGTCAGCCGTTCCACCTGCTGGGGGAGGGTTCGTCTGGTTGGAACATTAGGTATGTCCCAGTTTCTCCCAGGGATTACTTCTTGATCTCTAAAGAATCATATAGAATCAGCAGATTCCTCGTGAAGTGACTTTGTATTTAAAATCAAGACAGGCTTGGGTGCTTTTGTTTTATTTATGAGCTAAATATCTGCAAGAAATGTTATTACCACAAAGAAAAATCTCAATATGGAAACCTTCAGCCAATGTTTGGGTTTGTATGAGGTAATTTATGTGATGGAATCCCAGTTCCACCAAACAATTTGGGTAGTTCCGTGGGCATCTTTGGTAAAAACTGGGCTTCGACTTCTTATTTAACATAGGATTTTATGACAGTTTCAGAAGCATCTGTTACTTTTCATTGACGTAGTTTCTTGGGCTGAGCCATAATATTGACAGGCCTGGTAGGAAATGTGTGAGCCAGGAAGGATACCCCTTAGACCAACTGCCACCTGGCACCCTCAGTGCACACAGCCAAACCTTGCTTGAAGGGTCACGCATATCTGATCTTGCCATTTCTTGATCAGCCATTTAGGTCATAGTAACAATGAGTGACCCTATAGCGACAGATGCTGTGTTTCAGTCTTGATGTGTCTCCTAATTCTGAAGAAGGAAAATAGCACAGGTGATGTTGGGGACACCAGTAATAAGCTGATGTGGTGTTGGCGTGGGGAGTATTCTCAGGTGAGTGCAGATCTGGAGGAATCCACTCAGCGGCCGCTGAGCACCTTTGCTGACTGGTCCCTTTGGACAGTTTGGCTGGCCAGGCTGTGGTAGACGCGACACTCCTGTTCCGGTGGCTGTTTTGATTCCACGAACTCTGTAGGTAGATTCCAAACCTTTCAAGACTTCCAAGAGGTGTCCTCTGTGGACACTGGCCATGGATGAGTTCTAGAGGGCTGTATCAGAGGCACCTCATGTGCCAGGACAGGCTACAGAGGTGGATGGCATCTGGGCCTGTCCCTATGAAATGCTGCTCCTCGTATCACAACCTTAGTTAGAGGGGAGGGCAGTGGAGAAGGAACGTTTGCAATAGACCCTGATATAAGGGAGCACGGTTTTTGCAGGACGGTGTGTGACTGAAGGTCTGGGTGTATTTGGAAGTATGGATGTCATATACCCGGATGCATGGGTGCAGAGTGAGAGTCACAGAATTGCCTTCCCTGGAAAGAGGGGAAGCCAGATTGGAGAAGCTGAAGGCATAGAAAGTATAGAGCTTCGAGGAGAGAGAAGTCTGACGCTGTAGAGCCACGCAGGACACGTTTTTCACAAACCCAGTTTCTCCCTTGGCCCAGAGGTGAAACAGCAGAGGCTGTGAGTGTGTGAAGGGTTCCGGGGAGAACCGCGGGGCTCATGAGGAGGTGCGCGTGTGCAAGAAGAGTGGGACATATGGCAGGAAGGTTGAACACAAACAAACAAAAAGGGCTGCAAGGAGAGATAGAGGAGAAAAAAGAGTAGGAAACACACCCTGAAAGTTCTGTTGAAGATAAAAACACTTCTTTTTCTTAGGGTCTCACTCCCATGCCCAGGCTGAAGTGCAGTAGCACAGTCATGGCTCAGTGCAGCCTTCTCCCACCTCAGTCTCCCGAGTAGCTGAGACTACAGGCACGCCCTGCCACGCCTGGCTAATTTTTTGTATTTTTAATAGATACAGGGTTTCACTACATTGCCTGGGCTGGCCTTGAATTCCTAGGCTCAAGCGATCCTCCCACCTTGGCCTCCTAAAGTGCTGAGATTACAGGCATGAGCCACTGTGCCTGGCGCTGACATTTGTTAAAATGGCGATGCAGGCCTTCTTCAGGAGCATTTTAGTAGGTATAGGGATCGCCATGACAGTTTTCCAATAGAGGAGAGAGACTCCAAATATAACTAGGAAAAGTAGGGATTTTAAAGGCAAGGGGGCTGGGCGACATGATTTATGCCTATAATCCCAGCACTTTGGGAAGCCAAGGCAGGTAGATCAGTTGAGGTCAGGAGTTTAAGACCAGCCTGGCCAACGTGGCAAAACCATGGCTCTACGAAAAATACAAAATAATTAGCCAGGTTTGGTGGCAGGCACCTGTAGTCCCAACTACTTGAGAGGCTAAGGCAGGAGAATCACTTGAACCCGGGAGATGGAGGTTGCAGTAAGCCGAGATCATGCCACTGCACTCCAGCCTGCGTGACAGAGCGAGACTCTGTCTCACAAAAAAAAAAAAAAAAAAAAAGAAAGAAAGAAAAAGCCAAGGAGCAGGGCAAGGTGGTTGGTGGCTGGGAAATTACTAAGGGGAAACATCAAGGGGGAAGGGGTGGGGATTCTGGCTAAACCAACCTGATAGGATTCTTGCTGGAGACAGGCCAGGTGGCCCCCTGGGGGGCTGGGGTGGTAGACTAGGAACCTGATCAGCTAAGAAGGGTGATCAGTTACCAAGGGTGGGGGATTCTGGCTAAACCAGCATAACAGTGTCAACAATGAACATTTAGACAAATGTAGTTGAAAGATCTCGTTGGTGTTTATGAGCATGGTCCATAAACAGGGCAGCATCCCATTCCTGTAATATGAAGGTGCCCCTGTGGGCCCAGCTCAGGTCCTGGCTTTATAGGCAGAAACTGGCTGAAGAAGCAAAAACAGGGAACAGAGAGTGGATTGTTCATTTCAAAGTGACTTTCCTCGGGTTAAAGCAAAGAGGACATCTGACTGGTTGTTGTGAATCCCCTGGTTTTTTTGAAACTGGCCCATTCTGAGTTCAGTGACATGGCACCTAGCACAGATGACGCTGTTCTGGTCTGGTGGAGCCTAGTGCAGAAGCTCCGACCAGAATGGTAGCCTGTCATCCATTTTATTTAACAGCAGGATTCTTGCTAAAAGAGGGTGATGCAAAGATGGACATGGAGGTAGAAAAGTTGAGGTGTAGCTGGAAGGAGTATGCAGAGGACCCTGAAGTGGGTCAAGGAAGAGGATGCGTTCCTGTGCGGCAGCGTTCCTCCACGTATGTGCCTGGTGTCTGTACTAACAGATCTGTGTCCGCAGGTAAAGGTGTGAGTCTGCAGGTATTCACATGCACACGTGGGAATGCTTTTACATGTGTTAAAAGCGAGGTCCCTACCAACCTGGAAAGACACATTTCATCATTTTTTTTTCAATGTCAGGAATGTGTGTGCAAAGGCCTGGGAATTTCATGTGGAATGGTAATATTGTGAGAGCAACAGATGCTCTTGTTTTTGTTCCCTTCAGTGGAGGAGAGAGGAATGGGAAGGTACATAAAATTTTCACGGCTTCTCTTTGCTAGCGTACCGTTTCTGTAATCCGGTGTTGTTTTGAAGCTCCCTGTTACTGTGAAAACAGAGCTGCCTGAGATGACTAGAACGAGCAACAACATAAAAGCGGGTGGTGGGTGGCGGGTGGCGGGTGGCGGGTGGCGGTTTGTTTGGGGCCAGTGTGGACGTGCCTGAGTCTCGGAGAGCTTAGGTGGCTGCGAGAAGGGCAGGAGCTAGCGGGGAGGGTGAGGGAGGCGGCCCGTCTGCAAGGGAAGGAAGAGGGGTGGCAGTGTTTCAATCAGGAGAACTCGATCATGTAATTGTACGTTGATTTTCATTGTCACCCAAATGGTGTGATTGCACATTCATGGGTGGTAAAAATATACATTTATTTTATTCACAGGTTGTACTCAGACTATCTCTACTTTGCAAGTTCGAATAAATCCGCAGATGACTTCCATGAGAAAGTGACAGAAGCATTGCAGCTGTTTGAAAATTGCATGCTTGATTATTCACTGCGTGCCTGTGTCTACAACAACACCCTCAACAACGCCATGCCTGTGCGTATCCCCGAGCCGGCCCCTGGCAGGAGCTGGTTTGTTGTTGTTATGCAAGTGGCATTGTGGGTTTGGGTTTTAGCATAGGAACAGAGAGAAGCGTTTTAATGTGCAAAAGCTGTTCCCCATTATTCACGGACGTAAAAGCTGAAAGCTGATGGGCTCTTAGGCTGGCTCCCTGCCTTCTTCCCTGCTGGTCACCTGCCACCTCCCCCCTACTCCCTCAGCAGGAGGATGAGGGTGCATTTAGGAAGATTACCATTTAGCCAGACACCCAGCAATTAGAATCGGCAGACACGAGGACACCCAACTCTCAAATTGTCTGAAGAGCATTCTCTTGAGCGGTGGTTTGTTTTGTTGATTTAAAAAATTACCCACCAATGATTTTCATTGCTTCTCTGACAGAGTCTCAGTTGAAAAATATTTTCTGTTGATTCCTCAGTCGTATCTCTTGTTCTTCCTTCAGGAGTCTTGTCTGTAAATTTCTAGCCTTTTTGAATGCAAAAAGCTGTTAATGGTGAATTCAGCACCTTTTAGCTGCAGGATGGTTTTCCATGCCGGGCACCCTGGGCTGGCTGAGGGCTTCATCACCAGGGCTTATGCGGTGAGGCTGATGCCGCTGCCTGTCCCAGAGTGGCTTTACAAGCCTTGCTCTGCTCAGCTTCTCGTGGGGCAAGGCACGAACAGGGCTGCTTTGGAGTCTCGGAAGCCCCTAAGGTGGGGAGCTTCAGGCCAAGAGGCTCTGCCTGCTCTTTCTTATTACAGAGGTCATCGTATCTGGAAGGCAGCACTCGGGGCAGTGGGTGGGATTCCAGGCTGTCCTGCTGGACTTTGTAGTTTGGCAAGGAATATGCCACAGGACACAGGTAACCCCAGAGCCTGGCTGTAGTGCCAGGTAGGGGGAGTGCACTCTGGAAGCCGCCGTTGGTGTGGGTCACGTTCCCAGCTTGAGCACTTGCTGGCAGTGTGGTTCTAGGCAGATGTCTCAGCTTCTCTGAGACTCAGTTGCTTTGTCATACAATGGGGTCATGATGCTGCTTTACCACGTTGTTGTAAGGATTAGAGTGATGCGTCTGTCATGTATTCCTGCGTTAATTCTTCCCGCTGTGTCCCTTGCGTGGTGCTGGGTCCTGGGGCCTCAGTGGTGCCAGGTCCTGGGGCCGCAGCAGTGCCGGGACAGGTATGGTCCTTGCCTTCCTGTGCAGCTGGTGGGGAGAGAAGATGGAGGCTGGGCAGGGAGCTCTGGTCCCCAGAGAACCACCTGAGAACAGAGCATCAGGCGGGTTCTTAGGAGAGGAAATGTCTGCGCTGAGGCCTGAAGGATGACCTGGCCAGGAAACTGAGGGCAGCGTGTGCAGAGGCCCAGTGGTCAGCACCTCCACCGTGCAGAACAGCCAGCCGTGTGGTGTGGGAGACGGGGGCAGGGAGGGAGGGGGCTTGGGCACGTGGCATGTGGGACGGCACCACCGGGACTTAGTGAGCCTCAGAAGACATCTAGATGTCACCCCGAGAGAGATGGGACCCCTCAGGATTTTAAGCAGAGGATAGTGTAGGAGTGCAAAAGAAATATCTCATTACCATGTTCATGGCAGAGGCACCTACAATAAAGGACTAATAGGAGAAAGCACAAGTATTTGTTTAACATAAGTTTCATGTGACCCAGGAGGGAGCCTTCATAAGGGAAGGGAGACCTGGAGAAACAGGAAACAGGTGTGTTTGTGCTTTGGTTTGATGAAGAGAGCAGTGGGGCAGAGGGCTTTGATTGTCAAAGGGCGAATGACCAGTGGCCCTGTGGCCACCATCACAGGCGACACAGGGTCTTGGGGAAACTTGATTTCTGTGTGGCTTAGCTAGCACAGCTTGTCGGCCTGGCTTTGTGACCCAGAACCGCTCTTAGCTGTGGCTCTTGGCCCTGGACCCCTATGCAGTGAGTCTGAGAAAACAGGCAGGGCAGCCTGGCCTGGCCCTCAAGGCGGCTCCCTGAGGGGGTCTCGGGGCTGGGGTTGGCAGGAGGAAAGGGGCACTGGGCGTGGCACCTCAAGGTGGGTTTGTTGGGGTTTCCTCCAGCACTGATCATGATGCTGAGCACAGGGGTGCCCGGTGTGTGGCGACAGACACGAATTAAGCTGCACCTGTGACTCAGGACAGGCCTGTTTTGTGCCACATCAACACTTTCCTGCTGCAGGTGGACAGAGCGAGACTCCCTCCTGCAAGCCCTGCACGGAGGACCCTCAGTCCCACGCATAAACAGTAATAGCAGCAGCTAAGAGCCAGCGCTATTATGGGTCAAATATCAAGGCTGGCACACAAATCAGGGAACATGCACGTGGACTGGGTTTCCCCATCATTCACCATGCCTGATCCAGTCCGCCCACTAATCCTTTTCCCTCTTTCTCCCAGTTATTTCTGGAGAGCTCCACTGTTCTCCTACCCTCTGCTGCTGCCCGGATGCAGCTACTGGCCCTTTTATTGCAGCCCCTACCTGCACAGCTTCCCTCTCTCTGGGAGATAACCCCTCCCCAGGCCCCTTCTCACCTTGATCCATTGCACCAGGCATCTTTCTAAAGGGTTGAATTGCCATCACTATTGGTGGGGCTCAGGACACACTGCCCCAAAATATATCAGCTTGGCATTTGAGAAAATGGCAGAAGCAGGAAGCCCGCTCTAGCCCCCCTGTCCCTTCATCCCCTCGTCCCATGAAGCTGGCTGTAAAACCCTCACAGCAGAGCTCTACATCCTCATCTCTGAAGACGTGGGGGCACAGAGGCGAATCTGAACAGACAGGCCTGGCCGTGTCTCCCCCAGTGCCTGACCACAAGATTATTCCCCTCACAGGGATTGGTGGCTCCGAGCTCCCTTCTTTGGCTGGCACTCACGCTCTCACTTAATCAGCCAGTATTTATAAATGCAAAGCAAAGAGAGGAAGTTCCCCAGCATTATTAAATGACATAATTTGAAATCCTAAACAACGGTCATTGCAAACAAAATTTGTAGCGTCGTCAAGAGCCCGTCTCCAGGTGAATTTAAAGCATGGCTGAGGGATTTGTCTACTTTAGTAGGGAGTGTGGGTGCAGATCTGTCCCCTGAGGGCCAAGGGGTGCAGGCCTGCTCCAGGAATGAATCTTGAAGGAAAAATCCAAGAGGAAGCAAATAGGAATGTTGCCCTGTCTTTCCCAGGGGCCTCCTTACAGCAAAGGAAGAGCTTGGTGCATGGCCTTCAGGGCTTGTCTGAGGCCAGCACCCTGACTGAGGGAGGGGTGAGGAGGGAGGCAGCGGGTGGTTCCTGGCCCCAGCCGGCCAGGTGACCCAGTTTGCCTGGCCCCCTTCTCTGCTCAGGTGCCTCTGGTAGATCAGAGCCACCAGGTGCAGCCTGCCAAGGAGGCTGCTTGTGCTGGTCAGAGTATGGACGGGAAGTGATGGATTCAGCCAGTGTAGACTCAGCACCGACCTGGCACTGCACCTTCATGCAGGCCCTCCCGTGCCTGGGGCTTCCTGATTATTACTGGGAAAACTGAGGCTCAGGGAGGCAGCCTTCCTCTGGAGTCACAGCCAGTAAGCAGAGGATCTAGGACCCAAATCTAGGCCTTTAACCCAGCTTCCCTGAGACGTGTTTGGCCTCAACATTTCTCCAGTGATCTGATCCTCAGTGGTTGCGACGCTGCACCCACGGTGTGGCAGGCCCTGGTCCAGGAGAGAAGGTGCAGGACGGTGCTGTGACCAGTTGTGTGCTTGGAACCAGGCCTGTGGCCCCACCTTGGCGTTTCTATCACATTGTGCCTTTTGAAACTTTCACCTATTCATGGTGCTGGGTGACTCTCAAAACAAACCAGATGGGTGGGTGGGAGGACAGGAGTCGTCAGTGTCACTGTCAGCAGATGAGGACAGTGAGGGACAAGGTATCCAGCTAGTACGGTCATGGAAGGGGCCCGAGCCCTCCCCTGCAGGCCCTGGGACCACTGAGTTCTCTCTGCAGGAGACTGTCTGAAAAGGACTGGGAAGAGTAGGGCAGGCCTGGGCTTTGCACTGTGACTCCTAGGAGGAAGAAGGAAGGAGGAAGCCGCTTAAGCTGGGCTGGGTTTTGCTGGGCAGGGAGAGGGAGGGCAGGGGCGATCTCCTGAGTCAAGGCACAGTTTATTTTAATAGCTTTAAATAGTGTTTCTTGCCGCAGAAGAGTGAACGTCGAATATGCACGTGCAGTCTACACGCTACTGGGCACTTCGTACCAGGCAGAGCGTTTCACACCCCTATCCAGTGCCCCGGACCAAACACTTGGGTGCTTTCTACCACAGAGAAGGGAGGGTGTGCCCCTGCCCTCCTGCTCCGGGTCAGCACTCCAACTATGAACTTAAGAGCACTGCTGATAAACTTGAGAGCACTGCTGAGACTAAGCCATAAGTTCATGGTACCGTCGTGATCCTCCCCGTGTTGTGTATGCTTGAATCTTCCTGATAAAAGCTTTCTAAAACTCCATCTGTGAGAGGGGAAAGGGGTCTAACCTTTGTTCATTACTGTCAGACCCTATCCCAAGCCCTTTCAATGCATTGTCTCATTAGAGATCCTTGGAATCCATCCCCGCTTTACAGACGGGATCCCTGAGGCTCACAGAGGTTCATTCTCCCACCCATAGCTGGTATCAGGCAGGCTCAAGGTTCAATCCCAGGTCTGATGGCCTTTGAAACTCAGGGAGTTTCTACCTTCCCTAGCTGGCTCCTGAAAGCAAAGGGTTTTGCTGGCAGGAGGCCTGGGCCTTTATGTTCAATTTTGCGTTTTGCTGAGGATGACAAGACAGTAGTTTAGCGGGCACCTCTGGTCAAGGAGATCCCCAGGGGCAGGCTCAGTGGACAGGAGGGATGTGGCAGTAACAGATTGTCCCTTCATCTTCTCTTCAGTCCCTGGAGAGCTCACACACCAGAGAAAGAGCCAGACAATCAGAAACCTTCCTCTTAGAGGTGAATTTTCATTTCTGGGAGGAGAAGCCAGTTTCCCTTAACTGTGAATCCCAGTCCGGCCATAGCCCTGGGAGGGCAGCTTTGTAAGGCAACCAGGGTCCCCGCACACCCTGCCAGAGGCATTCACCGCCTTTCAGTGGCACCAGGATGCAGGGGCAGCGCAGACCCCTCTGCCTCTGGCCAGCCCCCGCCACTGTTCTGCAGTACACCCTACCCTGGGGGGTGCTCAGAGGGGCCAGTGCACCTGCCTCAGAGCAGAGGCCCGAGAAGCCCTGTGCCTGGACGAGCAGCAGCTGCAGCCCCTGGGAACTGGTCAGAAATGCAAAGGCTCAGCCAGCCCCAGACCTCCTGAAGCACAAACTCTGGGGACAGGGCCATAGTCTGTTTCTCAGGCCCTCCAGGTGGGTGTTTGTGGGCTCAGGTTGGAGAGCCACCAGAGCTCTTGTCACCACTCCCTCCTCCTTGCCCTCTGGGTGGGGGAAACCTGCGCCAGGGCTTGCTTTACTCTGACTGTCTTCTCTCCAGCCATTCCTTTCTCCAACTGTGCATCACAAGGTGATCACTGAAGTCTGTTTGTTTACCAGTTGAGCCCTGTCTCCACCACGAGATAGCAGCCTCCCTGAGGCCAGGGTCTTGTCTGTTAGCAGCAAATCACCATTGCCTAGTGGGGTGCCTGGCACATGGTGGCACGAGCTCCGCTTATTTGCCAAATGAATGAATGGGGACTAGTGGGGAGGCTGGGTGTGGACTCGCAACTGAAATCCCTAATTGGGAACGGAGAGGCTCGGCCAGGTGCCCATCCCTAGTTGGGGACAGAGAGGCTCGGCCAGGTGCCCATCCCTAGTTGGGGACAGAAGGGCTCGGCCAGGTGCCCATCCCTAGTTGGGGACAGAGGGGCTCGGCCAGGTGCCCATCCCTAGTTGGGGACACAGAGGCTCGGCCAGGTACCTGGCTGGGGAGCAAGGGTACTGAGACTGTTCTCAGCTCAGCTCTGGCTCTTGGCAGGGCTTGCTCTTCCCTGGGGACCTGCATGGGGGACAAGCCCCATGTGCACAGGTGACCTGGCTTCCGGTCCTGGCTCCGAGAGTATTGGCCTCCGACCCTGAGTAGCCCCTGCCCTGCCCTGGGCCTCCGTGTTTCTATCAGAATCTGCTGGCACAGTTACCTTCAAAGGCTTCTCTCAGCTCTGATGTTTTCTAATTTTAAGCACACTGGGTACTTGCCCTAAATACCCTTTTTATTTTTGTTCTATTTTGGTTCTCTGTCCTATACCTGGAAAAGGTGAGGGAAAAGAAATCTAATAGGGGCTTTGTCCTGTCTTCACAGTGCATGGTTGCAGTGGTGATGCTGCCTGCACCAGAAACTGTCACTTGAGGTGACCACACTCCCACTGCCTGGCAAGGGGGCTGGGGGTTGGGGTGGGAGTTGAGGGGCCATTGGGGTGGATGGGTCAGAGGAAAGGCACGAAGCGGGAGGGAGCTAGCCTGATGAGAAGCAGCCGAGTGCCAGGAGGCCTTCCCCGCCTCCAGTCCCTGCGGTTTCCTCTTGTCCTCCTCTTCCTGGCTGAGCCCTGCCTGCTGAGGAGGACCATGCTGTGGTGCAGGCCCGTGTCCACCTGAGACAACGCAGGGGGCTGGGGATGAGGATGGGTACAAATGAGGTTTCAGAGAACATCTGTCAGGTACAGTGTGCCCGGCCAGGTGCACGGACAGGCCACAGCTGCTCTAAAACACTCCAGCCTGCCACAAACACCCGGCTGCTTTCCTTCTGGAAAGTTCTCCTGTTGAAAGGCACGTTCTCTGGGAAAGATAAACCTTATCAGACTGGTCTCCCCTGCGAGGGATGACCTGCAAGCCTGCCAGGGAAAGAACTGAAAAGCCCCAGGAGTCTGGGGACTTAATGGCGAGATGGTCTCGTTAGGATTTGTCTGCGTTGGAGGCGACACGCATGTTTATTTCCGAGACTGGCACGTTCTCATTTTCTCTTTAGCTTCGGCCCAGCTTGAGGTCCTTTTTCTGAGCTGGCATGTGAGGTAGCAACAAAGTGTGGGTTGGAAACAGCTAATGAATTTTGGAGACAACTTATCCACTCTAATTGCTTTTCTTCCTCCCCATTCTCCTCCACAGTTAGGAAAATAATGAAATGGGAAAGGAATCATTGGCATCTGTACATATTTTGCCCAATCTTTCATTGTCTTATTGCTAACACTGTATTCAGCAATTGCACCCAAGAACCAGAGCCAGGCTCTGCACAGGATAGGATGGTGGAGAAGCCACAGTCCCTGCCCTCAAGGTCAAGGTCTAGGCCAAGTTGGGCAGGAAAGGAAATGTGACATGAGAGTGTCTGCCTAGAAAATGGAAACTCCGAAGAGGAGCCTGGGGAGCTGGGAGGTGCTGCATGTGTGAGGATGAGCTGGAAGTTGAAGCCACGCCCAGGACTTTCTACGCACAGAAAGCCATGGAGGCTTTAAGCAGGGCTGGCTGTGGCCAGGTCACCGGTTTGGAAAGCCCATGCTGGTGGCAGGATGCAGATGGGAGTGCAGAGACCGAGGAAAGAGGATCAGCCAGGAGGCTGTGTCAGCTTCAGGCAGGTGTAGATGGGCATCAACCAAGGGATTGGTGGGAGATAAGAAGTTCTGGGCAGACACAGATAGGCAGAGCAGGGTCCCTGTGTACGTGGGGAAGGGGCAAGGGGAGGACGCTGGAGAAAGGGGCTTCATGGTAAAAGGGGAAGAAGCTTTTTTTTTTTTTTCTGGAAGCTTTGCTAAGAGTTTAGGGTGAACTGTGGAGTTAGAGTAAACTGTTCCCAAGACTCCCTCACTTCTGACACTAGTTGCAAGTTCAAGAGAGAGATCCCTCAACCCACCCTCAGGTTCAGTAATTTTCCAGAAGGATTCTGAGAACACACTGGAGGCTGTTACTCTCATGGTTATGATTTATCACAGGGAAAGGGTGGAAGATTAAAATCAGTCAAGGGAGGAAGTACAGGGGGCAGAGTCCAGGTGGACCCAGATGCGGAGCTCCGAGTCCACTGCCTGTGGAGTCATACATGGTGTTAACGCCACTAGCCATGGTGTGTGACAATCCTCGTGGAGTATTGCCAGGCCAAGCCCTGGGGGTCCAGGCTTTTACTGGGGCTCCATCACATGCAGCTCCTGTGGTGACCTTTAGGCTCCAGTCCTACCAGAGTCAGAACGGATATCACGTGGCCCAAAGCCCCATCATAAATCACAGTGTTAGCCTGCCTGTGGCCACAGCCCGCAGGCCAACCAAGACGCTGCTGTCGGGTCGGATGTCCAGGGGCCTAGAGATCACGCCCAAGGAGCCGACGGAAAGACCAGAGCTCTCTTTGCATAGAGTTAAATCTTCACCACACAGCTTGCACTAAGGCACGAGAGAAGAAACAGAAGGATGAAGACCCAGGAAATGGGTAATGGAAAGCAGAAAGGACTCAGATAGAAACATCCACCTGTGGACTTGGTTGAGTGCTGATTAGACGCTGACTGACACACACCCTCACGGTCAAGGCTGTTCCTGTGGCAGCAGGCATTTAGCTCTTCACTCATCTAGGTTGTTTTTGGGGTGTCTGTGGTTGATTTTTCACAGCCCGTTGTGTGCTGGGCATAGAGGTCACACCTGGGGAATGGAGAAACAGCCAGGATATTGTGCAAAGAACATGTGCACCATCAGTTGGCACAACGTTGACCTCTTCTGCACTTCAGTCCTTACCTGTGAAACGGAGGCACGGAGCTATTTACAGGGTGTTGTGAGGATTAAATGCAACCCCTAATGTAAGAATTCTTTGTACCTGTAGCACAAAACTCCCCATAAAGAAGCAAGAACGCCTTGTGTTAAAATCCAACTTCTGAAAGTAACTTTGCTAGGGTAATAACTCTTTTGAGGTATAGTGAAATGCCGTACCACAATTGCAAAAGTGCCATATGGTGCCGGGGCCACTGCTCCTGAAATAATGCCCTTCTTCTGTGGTCCTAGGTGAGGCTCCAGGTCGGGCTCTATGCTGTGTACCTTCTGGACTGGCTCAGCATTTTTGACAAGGAGCAGTTTCTCATTCTTCGCCTGGAAGATCATGCATCCAACGTCAAGTACACCATGCACAAGGTCTTCCAGTTTCTGGACCTAGGTATGAGCGTGGTGCTTAGACTAATGGGGCAAAGCATGAGCTCCGTGGACTTGTTCTGGGAGCCTTCTGGGTCAAATGTGGACCTGGCCAGCTGGGTGGGGATGGGCTGAGCTGGGAGGCCTCAGGATGCCCTCAGGGAGGCCTGTTCATTACCATTTATTGAGCACCAGCTACACACAGGTCATTGTTCGTGGTGTGGTGAGGGAGTCTCTGAAGAGGAGGAGATGGCTTCCCTTCTGGGAGCTTATGGTCTAGTGAAGGGAGAGGAGGAATTCATAGGTCACCTAACTGAATGACAGGTAGGCTGCCATGGGGAAGGTCAGCACTGTCTTGAAAGGTACGTGTTGATGGCTTGGGATCCCAGCTACTGCAGGGATGAGGAAGGCTTCATGGAAGGAAAGGGCCTGAGAGCTGAGCTTTGTAGGACCAACAGGATGTCACCAGGGAGTTGGAGCGGAGGACATGGGGCTTGGAGGAGGGAACAGACAGATCATTGCATCATGTCGGGTGTTCTTGGAGATTCCTGGAGTCAGAGCCATCTGGCTGAGTTTTGGCTGCTGGTCATGGCTGCTGGGCCCTTAGCATGTGGATACCAGCCCCCTCCCCCAGGGGCCTGAGAGGTACTTTGTGGTGACAGGCCACACTGCTGGCTGTGACGATGGCTGGCAGAGGCGTGTGTGCAGGTGGCGAGTGCCGCCCCTGTGGATGGGGCACCCAAGGATGGCTTGAACGGCTGAGCAGGCTCAGAACAAGCTGCCCTCCTTCCCGGAACACCTCCTGCAGGCCTGACTAATGGTCTTGCCCAGGAACTTTGTTAATTGAATATTTCTGGAAATATATCTGCTTACCACTGGGACTTGGGCCTCTTTGATCATTTGATTTTGTTTCTCCTTTTTTTGGAGAACTGGTAATGTGACGGATTTTGATGAGTTCTTTCCCTTCCAAGGTTTAGAATCATCTTGCTTTAATTTAGCCCCGTGTTGACTCTGTCCCATTAATGAGCTTGTCTTTTGTCCCCAAGATGGACAGTAAAGTCAATTCTGTATCTTATCTTATATGACCCTAGGATGCTCAGACATGCTTTTTCTGTATATGGGCTAAGGACTTTGGCCAGATCCCAAGAGCCCCGGGTAAAAAGGCTTGAGCAGTGATGGGTTACACCAAGAAGCTGTGACCCAGAGGGCGGGGTGTGGGGGTGACTGACAGCCCCCACCGGCAGGGCCTCTCCTCACTGATCTCCTTGCTGTAGATGGAGGTTCAGCCAGTGGGGGCTCTGGGGACAGGTGGCCTCCTCCTCACCCTCCTCCCTGTGGCCACTTCATAGCAAGATGCACAGGTGAAACTGTCCAGGCCTGGGGTCCTTGGCATGAGCAGCCTAAAGTAGAAACGATGACGGCAGAATTCCAGAGGGCTGCTGAGCAGGAGGAATGAACCCCATGGGCTGTGCTGGCAGGCTGCACATTCCTCCAAGCATGAGCTGACACCCATGGGAGCAGCCCACCCAGGGCGATTGGAAGGGAATCCTTCAGGTCAGCCTTAGGCGCTGTATCATCATTAAATGCCAGCTGGGCGCTCCCAAGGCTGGGCATCCTGCGCCCACTGTAGAATTTCTTTGCAATTTCCTAATGGTGTTTCCACCTTCCTCCCTTAGTACCTCCAAAATGGATCCAGCCAAAGAATTTTAATCCCCAAATACATTCTTCTTAGAGGAAACTCCTGTCTGAATACAAAGCACAGCTGGGATTTTTGCAAAGCCCCTTTTACTTCCTGCCATGCCTCCTGCCTTACAGGACTCGTCTTCTTTTATTCTAGGGCCCTTAAGTGAGAAGCAGGAGGCCTTGATGACCAAGAGCCCCGCATCCAATGCACGGCGTCCCGAGGACCGGAACCTAGGGCCCATGTGGCCGATCACACAGAAGATTCTACGGGATTTCTACAGGCCTTTCAACGCTAGGCTGGCGCAGGTCCTCGCTGATGAGGCGTTTGCGTGGAAGACAACGTGAGAGCTGAACTCGTGCTGCACGTGCTGGGGCCCGTCTGTGCCGTCATCGCCAGGATTTTACAAATCTCTCTTTGTGGGGAACCCCAGGACTCCGCCACTCTAGGCACACATGAATTAGAACCATTTTGGAGTTTCCTTTGTGATGTTGAAGAGCTCAGCAACGGACCCCTCACAGAGCTTTTCTATCTGAGGCCAGCGGAGACCCCAGTTTCTCAAGAATCCAGCTCTGCTCTGAGAGTCCTGAAGCATGGGGAGGCAGCCAGCTTGCCCCGCACTGGGTGTGGAGAGAACACCTGGGGAGGCAGCCCCGCCCTGCCCTGCCTGCCTCGGCCTTCTGGAGAGCCTGAGTCTGGGAGCTGAGTCAGCACACCAGAGGTCATGCCACAGGCCTGGCTGGAACTCACACTTCACATTGACGTTTTTCCCCCTAGAGATGGGGTCTCGCTGTGTTGCGCAGGCTGTCGCTATTCAGTGGCTATCTTCACAGGTGTGATCATATTACATCCACTTCTGAAACACTCCCGTTGAGATTGCAGAACTTACTGGGACAGAGAACCGCAGTCTTTCGAGAATGGAGGCTCTTCCTTTTTTTTTTTTTTTCTCCTTTACTCCAAAGTCAGCCCTGCAGTTTCTTCAGATGTAAACCCTGTTACCTTCACTGTTTCCAAAAGGAAAAAAATAAGTCAGTTTTTGGCAGCACCTTCATCTCTCTGACCCGTTCTGTCCTGTGGACTTTACTTATGTTAACACAGAAAATGAATGCATTTAAAACAAACCACTTTCTGCGTTTGAAGCCCTCACTCTCTCGCTGCTGCCTCTTCATACTTTTTCTCAAGAAACTCAGTTTATAATTGGAAGGGAAATTTTTACTGTTAATGCCAGAATGAGCAACCTCAAGGAATTGAACACTTCATGGAAAATCTAGGTAATTCAAGCTCTCATCAGGTTTATAAGATCATCAGAGAAGCAGAGGATTTTAATCTTTAGTTCTGGCCGGCTACAGGCTCCATTTGTCTGCCTTCCCATTGGGAAGAGTTTATTTCCACATTCTCTACTACGGGTGGTCGAAGTTCCTCACCCCGCTAAGGGACTACAGATACTCGTGTCCCAATTCTGAAACACAGTGCACAAGCTGAGCTTGGGCTGAACATGGCATATTGAGATTTGGAATGAGATTTCTAAGAGCCGTGTTCTTCATGGAACTTTCCAGGCTACTTGGCAGCTTGGTTTACCAGTGGAGGGGGCTAGAGGTCTTGTCATGTCTTGGAAGTCACGGGGAAGACTGAAGAGAAGGCTTCAGCATCCTTGGCAACAGCCCAGGTGGGACCTGGATGAAGCTTTGCACTGGAGTGTTGTCAAAGGAAGCTTCCTGTGAACCAAAGTTCTCAGGCCGAGGTCTCGTCCACCAAAGCCAGGAAGGGCAAGCACCTGTCTCCCCAACTCTAACTTGCACGTGTGAGACAGACTGGGCTTCGGGGATGGGAGGATCTGCAGTCACTCAGCTGTCCCCTCCTGGTGCTGTTGTCTTTCTGCCATTGGAGAAGGGACGCACAGCCTGTCTGAAGGCGTGCAGAGGGCTCAGCACTGGGATGGTCAGGTTTTTGCTCCTGAAGGAGCTGTGTGTCCTTCACGCCCACCGGCAGGGACAGTTCCCCTCTCCTCTATAGCCGGCACTGGGAGCAGCCACCAGCAGGGAAACCTGGCTTGAGCACAGGGAGGCTTCAGGGAGAGATCACTTCAGTGTGTGTGTGTATTTATTTGCAGTACAGAGAGAGTGTGTGTGTGCGCGTGCATGCACGTGTGGGTGGGTGCATCTTCTGAGTGGGTTCTGTTCAGTTGCTGATGAGGCTCCTCCGCTCTGGACACAACCCTTTTATAGATTAATTTCTCTGCCAATTAACTTGTCATTTTCAGTACATATTTTACTATTCCACACCAACCATAATTACAATAAGGGATTTTTCTTATGCACTCCTATGCATGTGAATAACATGTGGTGTGATCCTGCTTCTTATAGAAGTATTACTGAAGGCATTATTTCCAATATTATTTGGTTTATTATGTGGATCTTTTTTATATATGCAGGCCCATCCCTTCTGTGCCAATCAATGCCATCCAGACGTGGTCTTTCCCTCCAGGGGCCTTTCTCAGAGGGCACATCTGCTGCCTCTGCTTCCTCTGGTTCGAGGCCCAGCTCCTGCTGACAGCACAGGTTCCATTCTGGGCAGTGGTTCTCGAGCCTGCCATTCAAAACCAAAGTGAATTGGAGCATTTCTCACGACATGGTATTGAAGTTCCTTTGTGTTCTCAAAAGCTGTGTACCAGATTGTGTTAAATTGTACTCCCTTAGTCCTGTAAAGTATGTTAAGTGAATCGCAGTTATGCTGTACTTTTATTAATATTTAACATAATTAAAGATGGATCCATGCAAGTGATACCTGTGGGGCGCGTGCTCTTCCTCTGTAGCCCAGCTCTTCCTGGCAGGTACTTTTACGGTGTCCTGCGTGCATGAATGAATCACGGTGATTTAGTGTTGGACCCGCACGAGTTGTGCAGGCTCTGTGTAAAGAGCAGTTACAGCTGTGCTGGCTGGTGAGAGACGAGGCGTGATCGTGCTAGCAGCAGGCGGAAGAAAACCCAAGACTAGAGAGAGAAGGATTCAGATGCTACCAGGGACCCCCTGTGCGGGTCCTGTTGGGGCGTGAGTCAGGGTGGGAGGTCCGGCCCAGCCCATATTCGGGCCTAGCGTTGCCTTCAGACCTTCAAATTTGAAGGTTAGGTGACCACAGGCCTCGTTCCTGTAGGCTGCCTGGCCCCTGGCAGCTGTGAGTTTGGGACCCCCGGTGTCTCTGGCACGTCCGTTACCACTGAGGGCAAGCCCGTAGGAGGAGGTGGTGTGCGCTCAGCTGGGGCAGCCAGGACAAAAGACCACAAACAGTGGAAACCGATTTTCTGAGTCCGGAGGCCAAAGGTCCAAGGTCAAGGCGCTGCAGGGCTGGTTTCTCTGGGGCCCTCTCTCCTGGGCCTGCTGATGGCGGATTCTCTCTGTGTGTTCATGTGGCCACACTTGTATGCCCCTGCTGCCTCTTCCTCCTTATAAGGACACCAGTCGGAGTGGATGAAGGCACGCTCTAAACGCCTCATTTTAACCTCAGCACCTCTTTAAAAACTTTATCTGCAAATGCAGTCACATTCTGAGGTACGGGAGACTGGGACTTCAACATATGAATTTGGGGGACACTTTTCAGCCCATACAGAGGGGACTTCTCAGGCTTAGGGCTCTGGAAGCTGGGCCATCTTGAGCACAGCGTGGACCCTAGTGGGTCCCCTAGTTCTGAGCAGACCTTCCTGGGGGAGCCTTTCTCCCCAGCACTGCCTTCCACAGTGCTGCGCTGAGGTTGGGGACTGGTGTGTCCAGGCCCGGAATAGGGAAAAGCCCATCTTTTCCTACCAGCATCAGGAATGGTTTTACCCAGCAGGGACTGGAGAGCGGGAGGGAGTCAGGAGCAGGATAGGCTGAGTGCGTTTCTGAGGGCTAAGGGCTCGACTTCCTCTCTTTCTGGTTTCCTCTGAAAGCCTCTCCCGTGAGGCCACCCACTTGCCACCAAGAAACCAGCCCTCTTGAGGAGGAGCATGCCTCTTCCCCACAAAATGACTCAATTTGGGAACTGAAGCAAAGTCTATGCTCCGGGTGGAGGAACTCTAGGGACCCCTGAGTGTGGAGAGAGGGATTGTGTGGGTGGGTATTTTCCTGTTGCTCCAGAAATCTCACCCTCCAGGCAGCAGTGCTGCTTATGGTGAGGTGGATCCCATGGGGACTGATGGGAAACATCACTGATGAATCAGGTTTTCCCATCACTTCACCGGGCAGGGTTCGCTGCAGATCAGCAGAGACAGAATAGGTCCCGTGCGGGCAGAAGCTGCATTGGCCGGAGCAGCCATCGCTCTGGGAGCTTTGTGAGTTTCTGTTGATATAAAGGAATACCTGAGGCTGGGAGTTTATAAAGGAAAAAAAGGCTTGTTTGGCTCACAATTCTGCTGACCGGGGATTGAGCATCGGGTGAAAGCCTCAGCCTGCTTCACTCAGGGTGGAAGGTGAAGAGGACTGGCTGTGCAGAAGTCACAGAGGGGAGGACAGCGCCAGGGGAAGGAGGCGCCAGATTCTTTTTAACAACCCAATTTTGTGGGACCAAATAGAGCAAGAACTCACTACCCCCAGGAAGGCACCAAGCCATTCACGAGAGTTCTGCCCCCATGACCCAGACGCTTCCCATTAGACCCAACCCCAGCATTGAGGATCAGATTCCAACACAAGGTTTGGGGTTCACACATCCAAACTACAGAAGCTGCTATAAATCACCTAAACTTAGTGGCTCAAAGCAACACAAGTTTGATCTCACAGTGGTGGAGGCCAGAAGTCTGAAGTCAGTCTCACTGGGCTAAAGTCAAGTGATAAGCAGGGCTGGTCCCTTCCGGGCGCTCTAGGAGTGTTTTCCTGCCTTTTCCAGCTTTTAGAGGCCACCTGCACTCATGGCCCGTGATTCCTTCCTCCATTGTCAAGAGCATGGCATCATCAAGCCTAACTCTGCTTCTGAGATCACATGGCCTTCTCTGACTCTCACACTCCTGCTGTCCTAAGGACCGTCATGATGACACTGGGCCCACTGGATAATCCGGGATCATCTCCCCATCTCCAGATCACATCCACAAAGCCCCTTTTGCCATAGAAAGGAGCATATTTGTAGGTTCTAGGGATTATGATGTGGACATCTTCAAAGGCTGTTATTCAGCCAACCACAGGAGGGTGGTGTGGAGAGGTGGCCAGTCGGGCAAGCGTGGGATGGAGGGGGCACCCCCCGGACGGTTCCCTGTGCTCTACTCTAGGGTCCGAGCATGTCTGAGTGGGGAGGGGGCTGCCCTCGACAGAAGGCCGAGCTTCTGGATGCATCTATTCTGGGATGGTGCATCTTCCTGTCCAGGCAGGGCCCTGTGACTGGGGTAGTGGAGTATGTGGGACAGGGTGACATGGGGCAGGCCACAGACCCACCTCCTCCTGAATTCACATCACAGTGTTTCTCCCACGAAAGGTCACCTGGTTTCTAAGAGTCAGCCATGTCCCCTGCAACTGAGACAGGACAATTTCTCCAGCTCTTGGTAGAAGTAATTTTTGAGTGCTTACCAGTTATTTACCTTTCTAATTTTTAAAAATTTTTGTGAAGTTACTTTGTGAGTTTTCCAGGATGTGTGTGAACTATGTACATCAGCCACCTCAGTAGTTTCGGGTTGCTGAAGTTCCGCTGTTGTTGACTTCATCTCACTTCAAAGGCAGCAGCTTATGAAAGTTGCAGAAATGGTTAGAACATTTTCCAGTCCCTGAGAGAGCCGCAGGGGTTAGTGACCTCCATGGCCCCCAGCCTCACAGCTTTGGGCTTCGGAAGGCTGGCTTCCAGTGTCACTGATGGCTACAGGCTGGACTTACCCCCACTATCTCTGTCCTCATCAGCCCTGTCCCCAGTCCCCTGGCTCATCCCCAGTATCCTCTGCAGACCTGTTCCCACTCAGGCCTGGAGCAGCAGATGGAGCACTGTGGGCTGTTCTGAGAGCCTCGGGATGCACAGGTTGCTGACCTTGGACTATAAGGGCTGAGTACAAAGGCAGAAGGCAGGGACTCTCAGGCGACTACAGCAGGCCCGTGAGAGAGGCTGGGGAGGAGCACCAGGGCTCCCTCAATTGCTACCTGCAAATGGCTGCGTTCTGCCATGGGGCACCCAGGACCAAACTCAATCTTGCACCTGGGTTCTTCGTTGTTGAACCTGTGGCAAAGCAAGGAGGAGACTTGGTCTACTCCATGCTGGGCAGCCTCTGCTGACTGTCTTATAGGTGCTGGGCACCGAGTCTGGGGCACAGAGACTGTGAGAGACTTCCCCTCCCATGGTGGAGAGCCGCTAGTTTGGGCCAGCAGCATGAGGAGGCTGGGTTCCAGCAGGGTCCTTGGCAGGCCTGAGGGCCACTGGGGATCCCGGGGTCTTTCTGGGGTGTCCCCTCAGTGCTGCATGCTTTCAAAGGCCCCTTTAAATTCTGGTTCTGGTGAGATCTAGAAGTAGACAAGGCATTTCAGTCTCAGCTGAGCCTTGTGACTTGTCCAGGGTCGGAGGCCCAAGGATCCCTGAGGAGGGGGCCAGGGAATCAGGATGAGGAAGTCCCGGCTGCCTCTCCCTGCACCCTTGCCCATCTCCTCCAGGTAACGAGCCATCCCCCTTCTGCTGTTTTTCCATCAAAAGGGACTGATTCGCACCCACCAAACTCTGTCCCTGACAGGGACAGAGGGTAAGCCCTGTGTTTGGAGCCAGATGAGCTGGATTTAAAGCCCGATTCCCCAGCAGAGGGCCTGGGACAGCCATCTCATGTCCTTGGGGACACACCACAGGCCCTTTCTGCACCCATGAGTCTGTAGTGCTCATGAGTGGTTCTCAGAGTTAACAAGTATAGACTGAGGATCAGAGAGGCTGCTCTCCTGCCTGAGGTCACACAGCTCAGATTCCCAGAAAGAGAGCAGAATGGCAGCTCAGACATTCTGAATCAATGCTTTTAACCGCAGTGCATTGTACACCCTCAGCAGCAGCCCCAGGCTCCTATCCTTAGCAGCCTGTCTGCATTTCGAGGGTCGGTTCTCTTCTCTCTCCATTTCAAATGCCCCCCTTTCAAATTCCCTCAGGGAAGGGCAGTGGTTTCTGGGGTCATCTGGGCCAGGGGTTTCTGCAGCTCGACCCTTCAAGGATCTAGGTGATGACTGGGATTTCTAGGGGAAAACAAGGGAAATAAACGTGACACTTTCTGCCAAAAGGCTCTCTCAGCCGAGACTCGCTGGCACAGGTATTCCCCCTGCCCTGGGCTGGCTGGCCTGAGTTGTCTGCGCCTCCCTAAAGGCAGACCTCAGGGGCTGTCTATGATGGGCTTGCTGTGGCGAGGAGTCCCCCGAGCCCTGAGTCACATGAGAAGCGGATTGCTCCACCCCAGGGCTCAGCCCTGCCCAGGGCCTCAAAGGCACCAAACATACACACCTGAGCTAGAAAGTGTAAAAAAGCCAAACTATTTCTCAGCAAATATTTTCTGAACACCTACTACGCACAAGGCATTGGGGCCAGGCATTGTGGTGGGGGTGGGGCATTGTTCATTTGCTCATTCATTGATTCCTTCACTGGTTCTTCCAACAAATATTGATGGAGCAACAGCCTTGTGTTTGGTATCCGAGGCACCTGGGAGAAAGCAGAGCTGGTCCCTGCCTGCGTGCAGTGCAGCAGATATTGATCAGAAACAGACAGACATTGATCACAGCATTGCCAAAAACATTTCAGAACTGCAGTAGCCATGAGGGGCAATACTGGGGATAGTGACATATTTCTGGTGAGACACCCTCACCCCTCCCCAGCCGCTGCACTCTCTATAACCTCCCCATCTGCCTCCCCACTCCTCGAGACCAAGCCCCAGGAGGAGGCTGGGCTGGAACTGGCAGCACGGAGAGCACTCCTAGCATGTTTCAGGCCTGGCAGACCCTCGACCTACCAGGTCACCCCAAGGCTGCCATGCCGTAGTCCTCAGGAAGCCACTGTACCTTGCATTGGGTCCTGTGTGACCCATGGCCCCTCATCCTTTCTCAAAATGCCTCCTCCACTTCTTGCTCTGTCTCAAGATGTCCAAAAATTTTCCATAAAGGGCCAGGTGGTGAATATATTAGACTTTGTGGGCCCAAGAGGAAAAATAGAAGATATTAGGTACTAATGTAACAGAGAGAAAAGAGGCTCCACAAGTATTTATAGGTGGAATTCAAAATACAATAGTTGAGTATAATTTTTTGGTAATACAGGTCTGCTTATAAGAAGCAAGGGGTTCTTTTGGGGGTGGGTAACATTCTGCTTCATTGAGGGTCAAGGTGAGTCGCCCTCTGGAAATGCCGTCCCCAATCTAGTCTCCTGGCCTTGTTGACTTTGTGGGCAGCTCCTCCTGAAACTCTCACTTGGTCTGCAGGACAACGAACTCCTCACTGGTCCTCATCCTGCCTCCATGGCTGCACCTGCTCTTCTTTCTGGCCGTGAATACCGGAGTACCTGGCGGCTCAGTCCTCAGCTGTCCACCATAACTGGTCTTATCCAGTCCGTGGTCTCAGAGGCCATCTCTACACCGATGACTCCCAGACCTCAGCCCTGAGCGCAGGCTGGTGCACTGACTGGGTGACAGGTGGCGCCTCCAGCATCAATGACTCAGAGCTCTTGGGTCTGCCCCTCCACCTAAACCGCCTCCCCAGCAAGGTCCCATCTCAGCTGCAGTGAGCAGCCCATGCAGGCTGTATCACTGAGCTCCACCCAGACACTGCTCGCCCACGCCCACCCTGGAACCCATCTCAGCCACCCTGGGCCTGCCGTCTCTTCTGCAGGAAGGCTCTGCCCCCAGCTTCCTCCTTCAGGTAGACAGCAACTTCCCAGTCAACCCGACCACCTTGACCAACCAGCCCCCCACTCCTTCCCAAGCCACTGTCTCACCGTCCTGTCTTTCCCCCACCTCCCAGGGTTCACCATTCTCCCATTGCTGCCCCATCATCTTGACCACCCTTGTATTAGTTATGTTGATTATTTTCTGTATTTTATGATCCTCTGACATCTTGTTGACCTGGGAAGGACTGCTCCTCTCAGGACTAGCTAATCCCTAGATACAGGACCCTTTGAGCACACCTTTTGTATGCAAAACAGCCAACCCCAGCCCACCCTGACCATCTCCCTTCCTGAGCTTTTGCACTAGGCAATGTAGTGCACCAATTGCCCCGGGGCCAGGGTGCCAGACAACCTGAGGTTGTCAGGGTGTTAGGAAACCCGACACCCTGAGCCCCATGAAATTACCTAAACTCAGCTTTAACCCGGCTCAGCCCGGTTGCTGTTTGTCTGTTTCTTCCTGTGAAAACCACAGAGGAAGCTCTGGCTCACCATTTCCCTCCCGGCTCTTTCTGCCTCCTCGTCCCAGTGTTTCCCCGTGGCCCCACTTACCCCGGTGTGTCCCTTCCTCTTGGGAACTGTAACAAACCATTTTGTCAAAGGCAATCTTCTTTGTTTTTCTTTTGAGACAGGGTCTCATTCCGATGCCCAGGCTGGAGTACAGTGGTGCCATCTCGGCTCACTGCAGCCTCAACCTCCAGGGCTCAGGTGATCCTCCCACCTCAGCCTCCTGAGTAGCTGGGACTACAAGCACCTGCTATCATGCCCAGCTAACTTTTTGTATTTTTTTTGGTAGAGATAGGGTTTTGCTATGTTGCCCAGAATGGTCTTGAACTCCTCTGCTCAAGCAATCTGCCCACCTCAACCCCTCAAAGTGCTGGGATTACAGGCACGTGAGCCACTGCCGCCTGGCCAAAGACAATCTTCTGAGCTGTTGGCCTCACGTTACCAGAATAACAGTGAAAGCTACACTTCAACACCCCCCATCCCCGCACCACTCCCCCATGCTGGTGAGAGCCCTCCTGGCACCTGCATTGCCACTCTGCCCCTCCAGTCCTTCAAACCATGTCACTCTCTTCCTCGAAACCCGACCACCTTGACCAAACAGCCACCCCACCCCTTCCCAAGCCGCTCTTTCACTGTCCTGTCCTGCCCCCACCTCATAGGATCCACCACGATCCTCCCCAAACCCCCAGCACATTTAGGATAAGAGGCTAAGACCTGCTTATGGCCCTCGAGGCTCCCCCTGACCCTGGCCTGCTGACCTCTGAGACCTCAGCTGCCCGCATTCACCTCAACTCTGGCCATGCTGACCTCTCTGCCATGCTCAGTGCCCCAAGCCCTTTCCTGTACTGGCCTGTGCCCTAGTGTGCCCTGCCTGGCACACCCTTCCCTGACCCTGTCCAGGCTGGTGCCTTCACCTCACTAAGGTCTCTTCCCTGGCCACTGACCCAAAATAACATCTCCCCTGCACTTGCCGGCCTCCCTGCTTGATTTGCTGAGAGCACTTGTCCCACAGCTGCCACCTGAGACTGCATCATCTGTGTGTCTGCTGCTGCTTCGGCAGCCGTCTGCCCATCAGGGATGCCAGCTCCTTGAGGCAGGAACTCTGTTTATGGCTGTAGCCTCAGAGTCGGGAGCAGTGACTGCACATAGTAGTCACTCAACAAACTTAGATGAAGCAAATAAATGTGTGAAGATGCTGTAGAATGGACAACCCCAATCCCGGGGCCATGGAGCAGCAGCAGTCCGGGGGCCGTGAGGAGCCGGGCTACACAGCAGGAGGTGAGTGATGGGCTTGCAAGCAAAGCTTCATCTGTATTTACAGCCACTTCCCACCGCTTGCATCCCGCCTGAGCTCCGCCTCCAGGCAGGTCAGTGATAACACTGGATTCTCATAGAAGCTTGAACCCTGTTGTGAACTGCGCATGCGAGGGATCAGGTGGTGTACTCCTTATGAGAGTCTAATGCCTGATCATCTCTCACTGTCTCCCATCACCCCCTGATGGGACCAGCTATTTGCAGGAACACAAGCCGAGTCTCCCACTGATTCTGCATGATGGTGAGTTGTAGAATTATTTCATTATATATTACAAGGTAGTAATAATAGAAAGAAAGTGTACAATAGATGTAATGAGCTTGAATCATTCCAAACCATCACCCCCGCCCAACTGTGGAAAAATTGTTTTCCATGAAACCAGTCCCTGGTGCTAAAAATGTTGGGACCTGCTGCTCTAGAGTGTGAGTCGGGGAAAGAGGACCTCACTGCAGGGCCCAGCTCACTTCCTGAGGAAGGAAGAGGGAGATCCTAAGAGAATGCAGTCCTGTGCAAATGTCAGCACCTCCGGCAGAGGCGAGGTCGGGCTGCAGGGACCAGGGGGCTGTGACCCAGGTGGCATCAGGAAAGAAGTGCCATTTAAGCTGAGTTCTGAAGACTGGCAGGATCTAGAAAAATGGGCAGGGGGCCAGGTGCAGTGGCTGACGCCTGTAATCTCAGCACTTTGGGAGGCTGAGGCAGGCAGATCACCTGAGGTTGGGAGTTTGAGACCAGCCTGACCAACAGGGAGAAACCCCATATCTACTAAAAATACAAAAGGGTGTGGTGGCACATGCCTATAATCCCAGCTATTCGGGAGGCTGAGGCAGGCGAATCGCTTGAACCTGGGAGGCAGAGGTTGCGGTGAACCGAGATCACACCATTGCTCTGTAACTCTGTCTCAAAAAGATAGGATAAAGAAAAATGGGCAGGGATGCCAGGAGGAGGGGATGGGGTGAGCCGGGGCAGGAAGCAGGGAAGGCACAAGAGCAGGGAAGTCCTCGGTGCCTGGACAGGGGCATACAAACATTCTGGGCTTTGGAGTCAAGGAGACCTGCGCTACAATCCTGGCTCCGCCACTGTCCTCTGGGTGACCTTAGGCAGAGAACTTGATGCTATGGAGCCTCTGTTTTCTTATCTGCAGAATGGGGATGCACTCAGACTCAGGCTCTATGGAGACATTCAGGGTTCACGCATGTAATACCCTCCACACGGCATCTGGACCCTGGGGGGGTTGGGTCAGGTCACCTCAGCAGTGGTCCTCAGGCAGGACTGTCGTAGCAGTAGGAGGTGAAGCCACCCAGGTAAGTGGGCACCAGGTCAAAGAGGGTTTGGGTCTCAGCGTAAATGCCTTTGGTTGAAGTAATGATGTATTGAGCTTCCCACACTGACTTTTCTGAGTAGGGGAATTACTTGGTTAGAGCAGGGATTTAGGTCATGAATTTGGAGCAGGTAGAAGTGCCCGAAAAGGAAAGGCCAAGGCTGTGGCTTTTATGGTCCAAGTGAGTGATCACAGAGGCTGGGGGTGGGACGTACAGCTGAAGTGGCATCTCAGAGGCACCGGACCAGTGGGACAGTGACGTCACTACTGACGGTGCCCTCCCAGCTGGGGCATCCACGTGCTAATGTATGACTTCCCATTGTACAGAAAAGGAAGCTGGGGCTCAGAGAGGTTGGACGACTGCTCTTAGGTCACACAATTAGTATTGCACCCAGTGTAGGAACCCACCAAATCGGACCCATCTCGTGCTTGTGAATAACTGAAGGATATGGCAGGCAGCGGAGGTGGTCAGAGGCAAGGATTAGACTTGGGGCTGTGTCTAGCCTGAGGGTGGAGGGGCGGGGGGCATTTACCGGAGCAGGGGAAGGCTGGGTTGGGTCAGTGTTCTTGCAACATCTGTAAATTGCAGCATTAGGCAAGTTAGATGGGTGGGGAAATCCTACTTAACCACACAGACGTTTCTTAAATATTTTATTTTTACTTAAAATATTTAAAGTACAGTGCATCTATTTGTCTGCCTTTTGGTATGGAGCCAAAACCTTTTCTCTGAGCATGAGCCCGCCGATTGGAGCGCTGGGTCATCTCTGGCAGGAACCACAGCAGAGTGAACCAGCACTGATTTCTGGTTTCAGTGTTTCTAAAGGGACACGAGACCTGGAAGCCACTTGCAAGGCAATCTCGAGGCAGAGTCCGTCATTATTTGCGTGATTATTTCCCCCAAATCTTTGTCCCCATCTCTGCTGGGATTTTCCAAAGTTTCCAGCCTGGTTTTCAGGGAGCAGCTCCTTGCTGCATTAGTATTTCATCAGCTTCCATTAGGGGCTCTCCGAGAGTCGGCCAGGGCTCCCGGGGACCCTTGCGATGCTGTCAGGGAATCCAAAGTCCAAACTCCTTTCATGGTCAGACTAAGATGTTGTTCGCCCTTGCTGCTCTCATTTTCTCCAGAAGGTACAAATAAAGATTTCCAGAGGCCCCAACCCTGACCTCTGAGCTGATGGGATGTGTGCTTGTGTGTTCCTGTGCCTTAAAAGTCTCTCATCTTTAATTTTGAATACGGTAAATATCAATCAATGCAAACCACATAAATAAAAGCTGTCTGGGATCTTCAATGATTTTTAAGAGCATAAAGGAATCTTTAAACAGTTTGAGGCTGGGCACGGTGGCTCACGCCTTTAATCCCAGCACTTTGGGAGACTGAGGCAAGAGGATCCCTTGAGCCCAGGAGTTTGAGACCAGCCTGGGCAAGATGGTGAGACTCTGTCTCTAAAAAAAAAAAAAAAAAATTAAAATTAGCAGCACACATCTGTGGTCTCAGCTACTTGGGAGGCTGAGGTGGGGGGATCACTTGAGCCCCCAAATTTAAGGCAGCAGTGAGCTGTGATTATGCCACTGCACTCCAGCATGGGTGACAGAGCAAGACCCCATCTCTGAAAACAAACAAATCTAACTAGTTTGAAAACTTGATAGTTTATATGATACTTAATTAAACTGTACATTCATAATATCAAGAACAGCTGGCACAAAAAGGGCTTGGACACAAACACAACTGGCTTGAGGTAAATACAAGATCAGCTGAAAGCCAGGAGAGCTGAGTGTGTCTGGGATGTCTAGGGGACACTGACACACCTGTCACCTGCAGGTGCTGAATGAGAGGCCATCCACATTAAAGGGGATGAAAAATGGTCATAACAGGCCAGCTACGGGTGAACACACAGTGAGTGCCGGGCCCTGTGCTGGGGTGTCCCTCGTGTCTCCTTAGATCCTCACTGCAACCCCAGGAGGAGGTTTTATCTTTATTCTGGTTCCGTCATTATAAAGGTGGGAGAATTGGGGCTCGGATGGGCCTAGGCCCCCTAGCTCATAAGGAGAAGAGTTGGTCCTGGATCTCAGGTCTGCTGGTCCCCAGAGCTCAAGTCCCAGCCCTGGCTTCTCAACTCTGAGTCTCTGAAAGGGTTTCCAAGGAGGCGGTGGAACTTGTGGAGGCAACGACTTCTGACATGACCTGAGGCTGGGAGGCCAGGCCCAGCCCAGCAGGTAGGGAGGGGTGAGGTCAGGGTTGGGTGCCATCTTCAGGCTGTGGAAGCCACAGCAATGCCAAGACGGCAGGGTCTCCTCCTCGCCTGCACCCCACTGTGTGCCCAGCCTCTCAGGGGCAGAAACTACATCCTGGCCTCCACCGCTGCCTCCACTGTGTCCCCTGCCTGTCCCACATCCATCTGCAGGCCAGGGCCAGCTGGGTGTGCTGCTGGCCCTGGGAGGCGCTCCCTGGTTTTGGAGGCGCTGTTGAGCAGATGGGGCCGGCTGCTCCCGGGGCCCTTCCACCTCACAGACCAAGGCTTGCTCAGAGCCCAGGAACGTCGGGCTGACCCAGACACGGCCAGTTCTGAGGTCAGTACAGGGCCTCGGTGGCCAGGAGCTCTGGCCGCTGAGGGTTCGAGTCACGGTGGAGGAATGGGGCGTGGCCGCTCTCCTCCCCAGGGCTGGGCTCCCGGACGCTGGCCCGTGCCCCAGTGGCCGTGGAGACCATTTGTTAACTACCACCTCCACATGAGATAATCGGGAGGACTCCTGCCATGCTCTGCGTTTTCAGCATGATGGAATTCAGGAAAATTCCTGGGCCGAGCCAGCCTGCAATTCTAAAGGCGGAGACCAGGGCAGCCTGCAAGGACCTCAGGATCCGGGCTCACTTCCTATCCACACTATCTTCCTACTTCCTCTGAGAAAGTACGTGCCTCCTGCGGCTCCACACCTCTGCCTCCTGCTTTTGCCCACACGGTGACTCCACCAGGAGTGGTCACCCCTACACTGTTCAACTGAGTCCGCCTCTTACCCCACCCCAAGGCCAAGTTCAAGTGCTGCTGCCTCCTCCAGGATGGCTGCCTGGATTGCTCCATCCCTATTCCCAGATATCCCGCAGTGGACCGATGTTCCTGAGGCAGAGGCAGTGGATGTCTGGAGAGAGGACCGAACTGGGGGGGGGGGGGGCTAGAGAAAGAGCTGGGCGATCTTAGGCAAGCGATTTAACCTCTCTGAGCCTCAGTTTCCTCAGCCTCTGAACGAGGTGGGAATCCGGAGGATTTCAAGGGGCCCTTTCAGATCTGCCTGTCTCTTTATTGCCTTTTGAAAACTCGCCACTTTCCCCAAGCTGCTTGAATTCCTACGGCGTTTCGCAGAGGAACTGCGCGAAGGGTTTGGAAGACGGCGGGGGACCGGAGTGGCAGCCCCGTCCCGATGCCCCTGGGGCTCTGCGGACCAGCTCGCGGGAGACCAGGAGGCGCCGAAAGACAGCCCTGCGCTGCCCCCTGGTGGCCGCTGCGGACATTGCCGCCAGGAAGCCTTCCCCTCCCGCCTTCCGGAAAGAGGCTGCCCGCGGGACGCTCCCCTGGCTTCGCGGCTCACCTCTCACCTGGCCGGGGAGCTCCCGACACCGAGGGGAACCAATCAAGCGCAAATCTCAGCTCAGCCAATCAGAGCGTGGTTCTGAAGGCGCCCAGTCGCAGGGAAGGGGTGGGTGTGGCAGCCCCCAGAGGCGCGCCCACCTGCTCCTCGTCTCAGGAGCGTCGCCCAGGAGCTCCTTCGGAAACGGTAGGGGCCCCGACACCTCCTTCCCACCTTTCTGCCCACCAAGTGCTCCCACCCTGGGACAATTCCACCCTTCCCAGCCCTCTCTCCTGAACCCTACAAAACCCTGACCTCCGCTACCGATACTGTGGCCTCAAGACCCCTTCTAGGACTGTGGACTATGAGGAGGCCTCGGAAGGAACCATCACTGCCCTCAAGGGGGCGCTGGAAGTGGGGGTGAAAGTGCTGGGGACTTCCTGGAGCAGGATCAGGGGCCTGTCTGCAGACGCACCAGGGCTCCTGTCCTTCCCCAGCGTTGCCTGCCTCGGCCTTCTCCACTTCTCCCCAGCGTTCTGTCTTCCCTGGCCTCTCCCCTCTCCTCTCTGCGCCTCCTCTGTCCTTAAGCCTTGCATCTGTGGCCTCGCAGTCCTATGCAGGCAGGCTCTGCTTATCCCCATTCCCCGACTCATCTCGTTCTTAGATGGAACAGGTCCAGGGGCTGCTGGGCTCCGACACCCCGGCCCCTATTCCCAGGGCCTCCCTGTGTTATTTGAGCACCTTCCCAGCTCTACTTCAACACACCGAGGTCTGGGATTTCCATCTTGGACCCAGGTGCTCGTCCTGCTTGGCCCTGACCTTCCCCTTCCCTGTCCCCTTTGCCTTTGAGTTCTTTCTGCTCTCCTCTCCTTTACTTGCTTTCTCCCTCATCCCTTCCATTTGCTGTCGCCCCTCTGGCTGTGAGGGAGATTTGCTGGCTGGGGCTGGGGTTGGGGTTCTGAGGGACAGAGGGTCTGGACAAGAAGCTGCTACTGTGCAGACTTAGGAGTGTCCGAAGTCTGGATGAAAAGCCGAGATAACCCAGATACAGCCACATGCCTTTCACTGCCTAAAATACATACTTAGAAGATCCCATCTGTGACCCTTCGCTGCACTTCTTTTTTTTTTTTTAATTTTACTTTAAGTTCTGGGATACAAGTGCAGCACATGCAGGATTGTTACGTGGGTATACATGTGCCATGGTGGTTTGCTGCACCTATCAAACCGTCATCTAGGTTTTCAGCCCCGCATGCATTGGGTATTTGTACTAATGCTCTCCCTCTCGTTGCCCCCGACTCCCTGACAGACTCTGGGGTGTGAGGTTCCCCTCCCTGTGTCCATGTGTTCTCATTGTTCAGCTTCCACTTATGAGAACAAGTGATGTTTGGTTTTCTGTTCCTGTGTGAGTTTGCGGAGAATGATGGCTCCCAGCTTCATCCATGTCCCTGCAAAAGACAGGAACTCATTCTTGTTTATGGCTGCATAGTATTCCATGGTGTATATGTGCCACATTTTCTTTACGTAGTCTATCATTGATGGGCCTTTGGGTTGGTTCCAAGTCTTTGCTATTGTAAATAGTGCTGCAATAACACGTGTGTGTATGTGTCTTTATAGTAGACTGATTTATAATCCTTTGGGTATATACCCAGTAATGGAATTGCTGGGTCAAAAAGTACTTCTGGTTCTAGATCCTTGAGGAATCACCACAGTGTCTTCCACAATGGTTGAACTAATTTACACTTCCACCAACAGTGTCATAGCGTTCCGATTTCTTCACAGCCTCACCAACATCTGTTGTTTCCTGACTTTTTAATCATCACCATTCTAACTGGCATGAGATGGTATCTCATTGTGGTTTTGATTTGCATTTCTCTAACGACCAGTGATGATGAGCTTTTTTTCATAGGTTTGTTGTCTGCATAAATGTCTTCATTCTTAATCGCTCCCTTTCCCCAGTCCCTCAAGCCCATGCCCCTTCACATACCACAGCCCCTCACCAACCAGTGGCTGTGTCTCCTGAAACATGGGGCCCTCTCAGCCCATGCATCAGAAGAGGGAACTACCATTGCCTCAGCTGAGAAGTGACTCTTTAAGCCACTCACATTTCAGCTGCCAGAACTCGATCTGTGTCCCCCTCCAGCGGTGAGATGGGCAGTCCTCCTTGGCCCGGATGGAGAGACGCTGTCAGGAAGCACTTGTGCTGTCCTGTATTTCCCTAAGGACTCCTATGAAACGCTACAAGGCCAAAAAACGTGATTATCTCAATCAATGACAAAAAAAGGATTTGACCAAAGATAACATCCCTTCGTGACGAAAACCATCCACGAATTAGGTATGAAAGGAACATATCTTAACACAATAAAGGGCTATATGACAAACCCACAGCTAATATACTGAATAAGAAAAAGTTGAAAGCTTTTCCTCTAAAATCTGGAACAAGACAGGGATGCCCACTTTCACCACCTGTATTCAACATAGTGCTGGAAGTTCCTGCCACAGCAGTTAGGCAAGAGAAGGAAATAAAGGGCATCCAAATTGGAAAGAAAGAAGTCAAATTTTCCCTGTCTGCAGATGACATGGTCTTCTAAAGGCTTCACCAAAAAAAACTGTTAGAATTCATAAATTCAGTAAAGTTGCAGGATACAAAATCAACATATAGAAATCAGTACTGTTTCCATACACCAATAGCAAACTATCTGAAAAATCAAGAAAGCAATTCCTGGGCTGGGCATGGTGGCTCATGCCTGTAATCTCAGCACTTTGGGAGGCCAAGGCAGGTGAATTGACTGAGGTCAGGAGTTTAAGACCAGCCTAACCAACATAGTGAAACTCCTTCTCATTGAAAAATACAAGAACTAGCCAGGCGTGGTGATGTATGCCTGTAATCCCAGCTACTTGCAGGGCTGAGGCAGGAGAATCGCTTGAATCTGGGAGGCGAAGGTTGCAGTGAGGTGAGATCATGCCACTGCCCCCCAGACTGAGAGATGGAATGAGACTCCATCTCAAAAAAAAAAAAAAAAAAAAGCAATCCCATTTACTATAGCTGCAAAACAAATAACAACAACAATAACAACAAAAAAACAGGAATAAATTTAACCAAAGTGGTGAAAGATCTCTACAATGAAAACTGTAAAATATTAATGAAACAAATTGAAGAGGACACAAATAAATGGAAAGATATTCCATGGTCATGGTTTGGAAGAATTAGTTAACAATACCAGGGGACTTCAAAGAGTTATGGAAAAATGGAATTAAAAAGTAAAAATTTTAAACATAAACTTTATTTCTCTACATAATCTCCATCAATTTCAAGACATTTTTGTAAGAGATGTGATATGGTTTGGATCTGTGTCCCTCCCCACCCAGATTTCATGTTCAACTATAATTCCCAGTGCTGGAGGTGGGGCCTGGTGGGAGGTGATTGGGTCATGGGGGCACATTTCTCATGATTGTTTTAGCACTAGCTTCTTGATGCTGTCCTCATGATAGCGAGTTCTTGTGAGATCTGGTTGTTTAAAAGTGTGTAGCACCTCCTGCCCCCCCAGCATTGCTCCTGCTGTTGACATGAAAGACACCTACTCTCACTTTGCCTTCTGTCATGAGTAACAGCTTTGTGAGGCCTCCCCAGAAGCAGATGCTGCCATGGTTCCTGTACAGCCTGCAGAATCATGAGCCAGAGTGAGAATGCACTAATACAGGACAATACTAGCCATTTAGTCCGTCCCTAAAGAACTGAGGTTTCTGGGAATTTAACTATGTCAATGTAGTATTTTTTACATTATTAACTAAAGAAAAATGGGTGCCATTTAAAGATTTTTAAAGATCAAGGCCAGGTGTGGTGGCTCATGCCTGTTATCCCAGCACTTTGGGAGGCCAAGACAGGCAGATCGCTTGAGGTCAGGAGTTGAAGCCCAGCCCGGCCAACATGGCAAAAGCTTGTCTCCACCAAAAATACAAAAATTAGCTGGGCATGTGGTGCGCACCTGTAATCCCAGCTACTTGGGAAGTTGAGGCATGAGAAATTGCTTGGACCCAGGAGGTGAAGGTCGCAGGGAGCTGAGATCACACCACTGCACTCCAGCCTGAGTAACAGAGCGAGAGTCTGTCTCAAAAATAAAATAAGAAATAAAGATTTTTTAAGATTAAGAAACAAAAAGAAGGCAGAAGCAGCCAAATCAGTCAGGACTGTAAGGTGCATGCCTAATGATTTCTCATTGAAACTCTCATAAAAGCCCTTGTTTGACAAGAGGAATGAACAGGAATATTCTTGTGGTGAAGGATTCTGGTGAAGATTATCTGGGAGATTTTCTGTTAAAGTTTTGGCTAACTTTTGGAAAGCATTCTCATAATAAGCAGACCTTATCATTCTTTAGTCCTCCAGAAAGTCAACAAACCAAATGCCTTGAGCATCCCCAAACATGTCACTATAACCTTTGTCCTTGACTAGTCTGTTTTGCTTTGACGGGACTCCTTTGCAGTCATTGCTTTGATTGTGTCTTGTCTTCAGAATTATACTAGTAAATCCATGCTTCATCTTCTGTTATAATTATTTGAAGAACTGCTTCAGGATCTTGATTCTACTTGTTTAAAATTTCCATTGAAAGCTCTGCTCTTCTCTGAAGTTAACCTGGGTAAAACTTCCCTTATCCTGTTTATAAAATTAATCAGGGGCTGGGCACAGTGGCTCATGCCCATAATCCCAGCACTTTGGGAGAATTGCTTGAGCCCAGGAGTTTGAGACCAGCCTAGGCAGCATGGTGAGACTCCAGCTCTACAAAAAATAGAAACAATTAGCCAGGTGTGGTGGTGCATGCCTGTGGTCCCAGCTACTCAGGAGGTTGAGGCAGGAGGATTGCTTGAGTCCAGGAGGTTGAGGATGCAGTGAACTGTGTTAATACCACTGCACTCCAGCTTGGGCAAGAGAATGAGATGCTGCCTCCCAAAATAAAAAAAATGAAAATTAATCAGGGAAGAAGGGAGAGGGAGAAATAAACAAAAACCAAGCTTGCAGCACATTCAGCATTAGTCATGAAGCAGCTTGTTCTCTGACCTGCTTCCTCATAGTGGTTTGGTGCCTATTGTCCTGGAATCATGTAGACCCTGTTACAAGATTATAGTTCTCCTTAACGGCTCTATAGATAACAACGTAAACAGTATAAAATGTTAAGTTTTCCCTTTAAGATATGCTTTCAACTCCTGCATACTGATAAAGTATTGACTTGGCTGGTAGGAAGGACCCCACTGATGCCAGCTGGTCCTTCAGGACCCTAGAAGAAGCTGAGTCACCAAAGCATGAGTTTCCACATCTTGATGATTTCATCCCCCTTACCCCAACCAGTCAACACCCTTAATTCTCCAGCCACTTATCCTCCATAATCCCCTTAAAAACCCAAGAACTCCTTAGAAAGAGGAATTTGAGGGTCTTCTCTCATTTCCTTGCTCAGCACCCCGTGATCCATTAATCCTTTCTCTGCTGCAACCCCTGCTGTCTCACTGTAATGGGCCTGTCACTGCACAGTGGGCCATGGGTACAATGGGCTTGGCACCCATTGAGTGGAACATTTGTTCAACTATAATTTTTCAGTCACAATTGTGTATGCCGAACCAACTGAGATGTCTATGGTCTTGCCTATTTTTTCTTCTGTTAATTGTCAGCCCTCTTCAATTAGGGCACAAGGGAGCTTAATGTCGTCCTCAAATATTGATGTGGATGATCTGCTGCTCAGCCACAACTTCTGCATGTTCTCATCCCTTCGAGTTATCCATGTGTAAACTGCTGATGCCTCTAGGGCATTGTTCTCATATGCTTTTTGTAAAGCATCAATGATTTCATCATTTGTCCATCTAAGCTTCACCATAAATTTCATGTTTGTTCTTGCTTCGGTTTTAGCAGAATTCATGTTGCTCTGACAGGGGCTCTGATATGGTTTCGATCTGGGTCCTCACCCAAATCTCATGTCAAATTGTAGTCCTCAGTGTTGGAGGTGGCACCTGGTGGGAGGTGATTGGATCATGGAGATGTTTCTCAAGAACAGTTTAGCACCATCCCCTTCGTGCTGTTCTCATGATAGTGAGTGAGTTCTCACAGGATCTGGTTGTTTAGAGTGTGTAGCACTTCCAGCCTCACTCTCTCTTGCTACTGCTTTCACCATGTGACATGCAGGTTTCCACTTTGCCTTCTGCCATGACTGTAAGCTTCCAGAGACCTCCCAGAAGCAAGACACCAGTGCTATGCTTCTTGTACAGCCTGCAACTGGGGACCAATTAAACCTCTGCTTTATAAATTACCCAGTCTCAGGTAATTTTTTTATAGCAATGTGAGAACAGCCTACAGGCTCTTTTTAAGCCTATGTCTTATCCTTAGTTCCTCAAACTAGATCCTGCTCAGGCATATTATAATAAGTTAGTATGATTTTTTCTGTGCAAAAATTTTTTGCAATCCATGCATAGTTTTTTTCATGATATGCACTTTCCATGAACTTCTTGAAGACTCCTCATATTGTATCATATACTTCAAAATAATTAGAAGAGAGGGTTTGCAGGTTCTCACCACATGGAAATGATCAATGTTTGAGGTGATGGTTATGCTAAATACCATGATTTTATCATTACACAATGTATACATGTATTAAAACATCACACTGTACCTCATAAACAGGTACAATTATTGTGTGTCAATTAGAAATAAAATAACAACAAAAAAGAACTACTAGATTCTAAGTTGGTCCTCCTTGTTCATTATTCCTCATAATCTTAATCTTTTCAGATTTTCTCTTAATCTTAATTCCTCTTAATCTTTTTCAGATTTTCTTTTTTTTTTAAACTTTGATTTTAGTTTCAGAGGTACATGTGTAGGTTGATTCTAGAGATAAATTGAATGTTGTGGGGATTTGGTGTACATATTATTTACTCACTGAGGTAATAGGCATAGTACTTGATAGGTAGTTTTTTGGTCCTCACCCTTGTCCCATTCCTCACCTTCAAGTTGGCCCCAGTGTCTACTGTTCACTTCTTTGTGTCCATGTATGCTCAATGTTTAGCTTCCACTTATAAGTGAGAACATGCAATGTTTGGTTTTTTGTTCCTGCATTAGTGTGCCTAGGATAATTGCCTCCAGCTCCAACCATGTCCCTGCAAAGAACATGATCTCATTCTTTTTATGGCTGTGTAGTGTTCCATGGTGTATATGTACCACATTTTCTTTATTCAGTCTACAATTAATGGGCATTTATGTTGATTTCACTTCTTTGCTATTGTGAATAGTGCTGCAATGAACACGTTTGCATGTGTCTTTATGGTAGAGTGATTTATATTCCTTTGGGTATAAACCCAATAATGGGATTGCTGGATCAAATGGTAGTTCTGTTTTAAGTTCTTTGAGAAGTCACCAAACTGCTTTCCACAGTGGTTGAACTAGTTTACATCCCCACTAGCAGTGTATAAGCATTCTCTTTTCTCTGCAGCCTCGCCAGCATCTGTTATTTTTTGACTTTTTAGTAATAGCCATTCTGACTGGTTTGAGATGGTCATCTCATTGCGGTTTTGATTTGCATTTCTCTAATTAGTGATGTTGAATATGTTTTCATATGCTTGTGGATCTCATATATGTCTTCTGTTCATATCCTTTGCCAATTTTTTAATCGAGTTGGTGGGTTTTTGCTTGTTAGTTCTTTTAAGTTCCATAGAGTCTGGATATTAGACCCTTGTCAGATGCACAGTTTGCAAATACTTTCTCTCATTCTGTGGGTTGTCTATTTACTCTGTTTTATAGTTTCTTTTGCTGTGCAGAAGCTCTTTAATTTAATTAGGTACCATTGGTCCATTTTAACTTTTGTTGCAATTGCTTTTGGCATTTTTGTTGTAAAGTCTTTGTCAGGGCCTATGTCTAGAATGATTATTTCTTAGGTTTTCTTCAAGGCTTTTTATAGTTTTAGGTTTTACATTTACATCTTTAATCTTGAATTGATTTGTGTGTATGGTGTAAAAAAAAGGGGTCCAGTTTCAATCTTCTGCATATGGATAGCCAGTTATCCCAGCACCATTTATGGAATAAGGAGTCCTTTCCCCATTGCTTTTCTTTTGTTGTTGATTTTGTCCAGGATGAGATGGCTGTAGCTGTGCAGCTTTATTTCTGGGCTCTCTATTGTGTTCCATCAGTCTATGTGCCTATTTTTGTACCAATACCATGCTGTTGTGGTTACTGTAGACTTGTAGTATAAAGTACACTAATGTGATGTTTTCAGCTTTGTTCATTTTGCTTAGGATTGAGTTGTGTATTTGGGCTCTTTCTTGCATTCCATATGAATTTTAGAATAGTTTTTACTAAGTCTGTGAAGAATGTCATTGGTAGTTTGATAGAAATAGCATTAAATCTGTAAATTAGTTTTGGCAACGTGGCCATTTTAACAATATCGATTCTTCCTATCTATGGACATGGGATATTTTTTTCATTTGTTTGTGTCATCTTCGATTTCTTTCAGTAGTGTTTTGTAATTCTGATTGTAGAGATCTTTCACCTACTGGTTAGCTGTATTCCTAGGTATTTCATTCCTTTTGTCACGATTGTGAATGGGATTGTGTTCCTGATGTAGCACTGAACTTGGGTGATATTGATTTACAGAAATGCTGCTGACTTTGTACATTGATTTTGTATCTGGAAACTTGGCTAAAGTTGTTTATCAGATCTAGGAGCTTTTGGGCAGAAGCTGGGGTTTTCTAGGTATAAAATCATATTGTCTGCAAATAGACAGTTTGACTTCCTCCATGGATGCTTTTTCTTTCTTTCTCTTTCCTGACTGCTCTGGTTAGGACTTCCTGTACTACACTGAAAAGGAGTGGTGAGAGTAGTCATGTTTGCTTTGTTCTGGTTCTCAGAGGGAATGCTTCCAGCTTTTGCCCATTCGGTATGATGTTGGCTGTGGGTTTGTTAAAATGGTTCTTATTATTTTGAAATGTGTTCCTTCAATGTCCACTTTGTTGAGGGTGTTTAAAAGGAAGGGCTGGTGAATTTTATCAAAAGTCTTTTCTGCATTTATTGAGATTATCATGTTTTTTGTTTTTAGCTCAGTTTATGTGATGAATCACATTTATCAATTTGTGTATGTTGACCCAACTTTGCATCCCAGGGAAAGCCTACCTGATTGTGATGGAGTAGGTTTTTGATGTGCTGTTGGCTTTGGTTTGCTAGTATTTTGTTGAGGATTTTTCATCTACGTTCATCAAGGATATTGGCCTGAAGTCTTATTTTTGTTGTTGTGTCTTTGCCAGGTTTGGGTACTAGAATGATGCTGGCCTCGCAGAATGAGTTAGGAAAGAGTCCCTCTTCCTCAATTTTTTGGAATAGTTTCAGTAGGAATGGTACCAGCTCTTCTTTACATGTCTGGTAGAACTAGGCTGTGAATCGTTCTAGTCCTGGGCTTTTCTGGTTGGCAGTATATTTATTACTCTTTCAATTTCAGAACTCGTTATTGGTCTGTTTAGAGTTTGAATTTCTTCCTGGTTCAGTCTTGGGAAGTTGCATGTTTCCAGGAATTTATTCATTTCTTCTAGGTTTTCTAGTTTGTATGCATAGGGCTGTTCATAATAGTCTCTGATGGTTTTTTGTATTTCTGTGAGGTCAGTGATAATGTCCACTTTGTTATTTCTAATTGTGTTTATTTGGATCTTCTCTCTTTTTTTCATTAGTTTAGCTAGTAGCCTATCTAGCTTATGTATTTTTTCAAAGAAACAACTTACAGTTTTTTTGATCTTTTGTATGGTTTTTTTGTGTTTCAATTTCATTCGGTTCAGCTCTTTTTTAGATTTTATACCTCTTCACATCTGCATTGTATTCTGTGAAATTCTCTTACATTTATCTCCTGGTTCACCAAATCTTCCTACTGGTCTAAACCATTGATTCTGCTATTTATTAATTTTTTAAAATGACTTTTGGGGGTCATTTTCAGTCTGAGAATTACAATTTGGTTCATGTTGAGGTCAGGCTGTTATTACTTTTAAAATAGAATCTTGTTCTTTCAACATGATTTTTATTCCTTCTTTATGTATTTAATCATTTAAAATATATTTGGTATGTAATTGATTTGGGCTATTCTGTCATCACAAGTGCCCGGGGGATCTAATAATCCTGTTGATTGTATCTGCTGACTTTCTCTTATTGTGAATTGTTTCCTTGTGTAATTTGTGATTTTTAAAAATTATTGGAAGTTTTCTTCAGCGATGTTGCCATTGTTTTCCCCCAGTGAAAAACAGTCTCGTGTGGCCTGGCATTGAAGATGTCTTTAGGAAAAGATTTATCTTTGCTTTAGCCTTGGAGCCAAGGGATCACTCTTCTGAAATTAATTATATATATATAACTATATATTTATACATAATTATATTATATATATATTTATACATATATAATATATATTATAAATATATACAGATATACATATATATGTATATATTTATACATAATTATATATTTATATATATATACATATATATAACTATATATTTATACATAATTATATTTT